>JABJVR010006336.1:0-12558 GCA_025773905.1 Chitala chitala
CCCCCCCCCCCCCCCCCCCCCCCCCCCAGCACATCATGGCACCAAGGAGGAGCAGTTGTCAACAGAGAGGGTGCGGCTGGACCAGGTCCACAGCGCTGTCAGCTTCGATTTAACCCACTGCCGCTGTGACCGTGTGCAGAGAGAAGCTCCGATTGTTCACCCAGGCCACTAACTGGCTAGCCTGGCATAGCACAAGGCAGACAAAGATCTAGTCACTCATCCAGATGATGAGGTACCAAGCTGAGGCCACGGCACGATCAGATGTTGAAGAACAAGACAGGAGGAGCACCAAAGTGAGCCGCACTTTCTCCACTGCAATGAAATGACCCTCTGGCGAATGGCTGAGAGAGGCAAAGGGCAGATCTGGAAAGTAAATACTCCAATTAGAGTGGGGGGTGTGGAAAATGTACGCAGTGTGCATTTGCATAACTCTCCACGCTCATTTGCACAGAGTCGTGACTGCAGGAGAAAGAGTGGAGGACATGCTTAATCACGAAATTGCTGCTACCTTCAGCACACCGGTCATTGTCTACCAGCAATGTTAACACGCAACAATCTTTGCATTTGAGTTCTACATACCTGCTGTATTTTATTGCATTATAGCTGGAAGAACAGCATATTTGTATTAATTGTTTTTCCAAGGAAAATAAAACAAAATGTTGATGTTATAGAATATGGATAAGGACAGGCAACTAAACATTTTGCGTGTTTCATGTCTTATTCTCTTGCTATGTCACATGGCTCTTTACTTTATGTAAGTTGCCTATACGCTTGTGATTTACTGTGGCGGCGGAGGTGTCGTGTGACCCACATGTGGATTGTGAACCTGGCGGTGAACAGCACATCTCCCCCCACTATCTGAAGAGCCTTTTCAGGGCACAGGTGCCAGGAGGCTGCAGCAATACCGGAGACACTGAATCTGCTCTGAGCAGAAAGCTGAGTCCGCATGCTGGCCATGATCAGCAGGCCGAAATGGGCCAGCGACACCCCAGCACGGCTCCCAAGCGAGGGGGACACCAATGAGCTGGGAAAAAGACAAAACAGCAGGATACATCATCTAATTCAGAGGTGACAAGCACACAGTCATGCTGTTCTAATTATATGTCATTTGGGAGTTTTACTCACCTTCCATACAGAGTGACTGTGAAGTATTTTTAGATCCTTTCCATTCTGTAAAAACAGGAGTTTCTGTCTCTTTTATTCTGTCTAAAATAGATCACCTGGGAACTGTTTTGTAATAAGAACACTGACTGTAAATCCATACTGCTGTGTCGAGCTTGGCAAAGATTCATTGTTTATTGCATCAAGGACAAATCCAATTTATTTCTTCTGGCTTGGATTGGTACTGGATGGATAGACTATAGTATATATGTATATTCCTGTCTGTATGTGATCTTTCTTTATTTACTACCAACATTTTTAAAGGTCAGCAAAGTGTCTTTTACTTTCATATCTTTGATACAAAATTGTATACTTGATGGCCTGATGGTGTTGATGTTGAGCTCTGAAATCTTTGGACTTTGAAGATGAGAATTTTTCCTGAGAAGCCTTCAACAAGTGTTGATCAAATACATTGTTTTAATATTACTAAAGAGTGTGTTAAACATGAAATATTTAACACTGCATGTAAATATGGTAAAGGTGTAACTGTATAGGAGACCAGAAGAGGGTAATTGTGTTGTTGTTGTTAGTGAGGTCAAAAACGCTGCTATTTTTGTTTCAAAAAATGGTTTTTACAAATGTCTGATCAACATTGCCCCCTTGTGGTGATGTTTGTCGAAACTTTGCTCGTAACATTTTCCAGCTATATTTTGTTACACGCACACTCTTCAGTACAAAAAACAGCCTTACATATACTATTTATAAGCATAACACGTACATGTATTGATGCAGATATGTTCCACTTCAGATTAGGCTAATTCATTATTATTTATCGGCTGGAATTTTAATGGTTATTTTTATGAACGATTAATGGATGCACAATTCTTAGAGAATACCAAAAGTGTTTCTTCACGAACTTCTAGAAAATCAACATGAAATAAATAAATATAAAATCCATGTAAAATGCAGAGCTGAGATCAGCACAGACTCTAATTTAAATTGAAATAATATTACCAAGATACGTCAGATAATTGGATAATAAATTGACACTTCACTGACGCTACACAAGAAAAAATCCTTCAAAAAAATCACAAAATTGAAAAACACTGCTTTAAAGGTTTTTTAAAATTAACTCTAATACAATGTGCAATTATTAAATAAAAACACTTCGAAATATGCCCACTTTCTCATTAAATGACGCTGCTGTTAAATGATGCAACAGCTCAATTAGTCTAATTAATTAACTAATTAATTTAATAAGCAATCGATTGTTTTTCATCATCACACATTATTACACCCAGAACCCTACAGACACTCCTATACAAGACAATCAAGCCATCCAGTTGCCTGAAAGCTTAATCCTAAACACTCACTTCCAGAGCAAAACATTCCTTCCATCAATTTTGAGAGCATTATTAAACCTGCAAAAATGCAGCCCTTGAGTCCAAGAACATGTGAAAAAGAGGCGCAAGTGCAGGACACCTACAGCAGCCCTACACTGCTCTCTGTAACACATTCTTTCTAGTTCAGATCACAGGTCAGGCGACTCTATCTCTAACATTTTCATGTATGGCTTTAGATTTCTGGGAACTCACCCTGTTGCTGTAAGCAAAGGATTATGCTTCTGTCATCGTTATCCAAGATGAAGACGCCCGCCAAAAGTGTCTTTCTGTTCTTACTCACATCTCCCTATATGGCCGACATGTCAAACAGCATCGAACCAGGTAGCCCCAGTGTCTGGGACTATTTTTACTGTGAGAGCTGACATTGCTGTGTTGTGAGACTGGTCTCAAACCTTGTCCAAAACATGAGTGTAGAGACTAGTCAAGTTTTTGACGCAAACATAAACAGCCGCTGCCATATTTGAACACACCTAGCATTCTCAAACTCACTATCATAACGAAGGTCACAAAATGAACAGATGTTGTGAGAACAGAAGGCCACAGGTACTAAAGGCAAAGAAATTTAGATGAAGCAGACCTGTAAAGACAGCCGTGTCTCAGCAGGTATCACTTAACTGTGTGTGTGTGGTTATAGGTCAGACAGCAACACAAACTGCACAGGTAGCATATCCTCCTGTGCACAGACCAAAGACAGATTCAAATCACAATTTTGTGTGGGAACCCCAGCTTCAGCCCAATGCAAAATCCTCTACATTAGCAGTGTCCAACCTTTTCTGCACCACAGACCAGCTTCACGTAAGACAGTTTTCCACAGAGCAGCCATCGCACACACACATAATCAGGCATAATAAAGTGCATAATAAACACATCGTAATGCAGAGTCAGTGGGAGTGACCCTGACCCTACTCACTCCTATAGGCAATAAAACTGGAAAAAAAATTATATACACATTTTTTTTTTTCTGTGTGGCTCAGTAAGTACCAAATTAAGAATAAAATATCTGTTACTCTTTCTGTATGGCCCAGTACCATATGATCCTAAAGCCTAGTACCAGTCTATGTGTGGCCCTGTGGTTGGGGACCACTGCTCTACATGATAACTGCAAGGTTACAATCACCATTAGCCTGTACTTACAACTAATAAATCTACATCCTACAATTCAGCCCCCTCCACCACATAAATCAAAAACGTTAACCCCGAAAGCCCCTCAGAAAGTGAGCGCATACATTAATCCTGCAAAAAAATCAACACTCAGAGAAAACTACATTTCACAGCCTGTGTACTGTAATTGACCCAACAACCCACCACAGCTGTCCAAAAATATGCTGAAAGTACATCATTTATCCTGGTTTTTATGACCACAACTAAAGCAGTGCAAATACTACACAAAGAATAACCTCTATATATATCTTAAACTTAATGCCATGCCATTCTTAGGTGATTTTCCTGTTCTTTTACCCAACCCATACCATGCCAGACTGTTCAGGAGCAAAACCCAAAGCGTGCCAGGCTCTACTTAGCTACACCACTGCAAAGATTTTGTTTGTTGAACACTTTATATGAGCAAAGCCTACAATCATCAGTCATTTATTTTAAGATTAACAGCATGCAAAAATGCTGTAACAATATTTTAAAACTATAAACTGTGTGATGCCAGGATTGGGGATGGGTAAGGTCAGCAGTAGTGCTCTCACTCTGCCATGCTGAAAAGTGACTGTCAGGAAAAAATAAAAAATAAAAGTTAACAAGCAAATAATTAAGTAATAATACTCTGCACACCCGACTTCGAGGTAAGAGATTTTAATGCACAGTGGAGATAAATTTGTGAGCCACACAATGTGCCTCAGAACAATCCCAAAACCGTAGGTACAATATTTTGCTAACAGTGACTGTGTGCAGCTTTGGTTGTTGTGGCTCAAGAATGACAAAGTGTAACTAAATGACAACTAAAACCTGAAAGGCACCCATCTGCACTTTCTGCAAGGGAGGTTCACCACACCAGTAGTGCTCTATGCTAATACATGGTACATTACAAAAAGTTAAACACAAATACTTTAAAGCAGGATATAAATTCTTTGTATTGATTCCAGTTCCTCCTCCTTCCCAGATTTAAAACCTAGGGATCATTTTTGACCGCACCGTATTTAAATATCGTATCAAATGACTCCAGGTCACTTTTCTTCCATCCCCACATTGCTCATCTCAGCCCATTCCTTACACACATCCACTAACATCCTCACACATACACTGGTCACGTTAATTTGCTTTACCTGGCCTATCACATAAGCTACAGGATAAACTAAACTAAAATTCTGTCTGTATCATAACCAGGATTCCTTACAGAGGCATCACCTCACCCCCTCCCTATTTAAAAAAAAAAAAAAAAAAAAAAAAAAAAATTTAAGTGAGAATTTTAAGCACTCAATCCTTTCTCTCAGAGCTCAGTTACATAAATTATACTCCCTCTTACACTCTTAAAGGCTCCTTTTTGCACTTTCTGCCCATTTCACCATCATAGGTTCTACAGCCCTTTGCCATACTGCTCATTCCTGCAAATCTGTCCCAGAAAACACCCATAGCACAGACTGTCTAGCTACATTCTAGTCGTCCTAAAACCTACCTTTTCGGACGTGTTTAACCAGTTTCATTCTAGGCTGCACTCAATTCTTACACATTTTCCAGGTGAGCCATTTCCTGCTGTATCAGTTTGCCGTTACTTGTTTTTCCCTTGTGTATGGTGACAGAGTGACTTAAAGACAGCTACAAATAGGTCGTTTGCCATGGATTTACGGTCTAGGATACAGATCAAGGTATGGCAAACATCACTGATGTTTTTAATTCAATAAGTCGTCAGAAATAATACTATGAAGTGTAAATTTGACAACTGTGTATTTCAATGAAGCAGACAATTGTATTTGATCAGCATAAGTATTTATTTGTACATTTGCAAAACTCCAAACTCAGATATGCAAAACAGCTGGACACTGGATACAAGGCACCTATAAAGTTAAAAAAAAAAAAAAAAAATGTAGACACCATTAAAAATCACTTAAGGGAAAAAACTGTTACACAATTAATGACATAAGCCTCATACTACCAAGTCTCAGCAAAGATATTCAGACAGGGATAACAAAATAATCATAGGCTTGTTACAAAGACAATCCATATTCAATTCAAGATTAGTATCTGACCTTTAATCTTGGCTGAAGTCGTCGATAAGCATTCCAGCATTCCACCAATGCAGAAAGCATCATCCGTACTCTCAGTCACGACAGACTGAGAACTACCTGTGAACAGAAAACAGATTTCCACTTAAACTGGGCCACAGAAGCAGTCGCAATGATGCATTTCTGACAGCAAGTAGCGGGCCTGTGACAAGCGCTAACAGAAAGCAAACTTTCGTCACTGTACCGACTTCTTTCCCATGCATCAGTCACTATACCTTACTATCCTAAAACATGCATTGTGTTCCCCAGTAGGTTTTACCAAACGCTACGGAACTCACCACAGTAACGAGCCATATTCGCGGCCAGCACGCTTACTCACTGCAATGAAAAGTAAAGAAATTAACACGACTGCACTAGTTCTGCTCCAAAATACACACCCGAGCAGCCGGAGAACTGAGCAATGCAGTGAAGAACAAATAGTATTCGATTCAGTCATAACTGCTTTAACTTTATTCTGAAAATCAATCAGTTATAACTTAAACAGCTACGCATACTAGCTGAACAGACCACGTGTCGGACAGACAGCAGCAAATTGCAACCAAGTCATCAAAATTGTGATCAAACGTATTAAACTCCATATGTTCTGAATGCTACCGAACAAATAAACTCACATTCACGGAGGTTTCCGGCCATGGCCTTCTTTCAACGTCCTCACATCCATCCTTTTTAACACACACATTACTGTGAATTACTGACCGTACCAGTTACAAAAGAAAAAGGAAGCGCGTGCTTTCGTATCAGTTTTTATAGTTACCATGTTCCTGAAAGCAAAGACTTATGGGAGAACGCTAGCTGTCCCATTTCCGGTCATGCGCTGTCTTTCCTTCCGTGGGGACCACTTTTTATTTATTTTTTTAATATAAAAAATAATTATTATAACATTCGCAACAGAGAACGGAACAGACAAGAGACTATAACCAGAACAAATACATTATTGTCAGCAGAATTAAGAAAATGAACAAATATACATGCTTACGTATACAAATATACACAAATAAATACTTTAAACCTGGAAAGCTAAATTGATTAGTTCAGAAACTGCATAGTATTATATCAATTATGGAATTGCTAAAAAATATTATAATCTAAGTTAAAAGGATTGAATAAAACCTTAGTCTTAGTGGCTTTAAAGTTTGTCGAGTTAATATGGTGGATTTACAATGCTTTTTTTGTATAAACAAGGGAATATGTATACTTAAAATCTATTTTAAGTAAACTTAAGTTCAAATATATTTCCCAAGTATACTGTCCATAGCAAGTACATTAATATCAATGCTCTAGTGTTATATTTGTATATCCATCCATCCATCCATTTTCTCCCGCTTATCTGCAGCCTGGTCGTGGGGACAGCAGTCTAAGAAGGGACGCCCAGACTTCTCTCTCCCCAGACACCTCCTCCAGCTCTATCGGGGGGACACCGAAGCGCTCCCAGGGCAGTCGGGAGACATAGTCCCTCCAACATGTCCTGGGTCTTCCCCGGGTTCTCCTACTGGTGGGAGATATCCGGAACACCCCTTCAGGGAGGCGTTCCGGAGGCATCCGAAACAGATGCCCAAACCACCTCAACTGGTTCCTCTTGATGTGGAGGAGCAGCGGCTCTACTCCGAGCTCCTCCCTGGTGACCGAGCTCCTCACCCTATCTCTAAGAGTGTGCCCGGCCAGCCTGCAAAGGAAACTCATTTCAGCCACTTGTATCCAAGACCTCATTCTTTCGGTCATGACCCAGAGTTCGTGACCATAGGTCAGAGTAGGAATGTAGATTGACCAGTAAATTGAGAGCTTTGCCTTTCGGCTCGGCTCCTTCTTCACCACAACAGGCCTGTACATCGACTGCATTGCTGCTGCCGCTGCACCGATCTGTCTGTCAATCTCACGCTCCATCCTTCCCTCACTCGTGAACAAGGTCCTAAGATACTTAAATTCCTCCACTTGAGGCAGTATCTCTCCTCCAACCTGCAGATGGCAAACCACCTTTTTCCGATCAAGGTAAATTTGTATATGTACTATTTGTATATGTACTATTTTAATACTTTTTGAAACTGAATTGGCCCACTTTTTAGTTCATAAATGTGTACTTTTAAGTACAGTGTACTTTATATGAAAAAAGTAGTAAATTTTGAGTATACAAGTAGTTTATGTGTAAGTTTTATATTATACTGCAAATCTACTGTGAATTATACTATAAGTGCACTTATGGGCACTAGTTATATACTTCTAGCTCATTTTTTAGTTTATGAAAGTAAACTTTAAAGTATTCTGCAAGTTAACTTATACACTGTTAGTTTACTTTTATTAATCCCAAGATAACTCTACTTCTCTGCATTTAACCCATCCCCTGCAGGGGGCAGTGTGCAGCCAGCATTCAGTACCCAAGGACCTGTGTGTGCTGCTCAGGGACATAGTGGCTGGGGTGGGATTTAAACCAAGACACTTCCATATCCCACCTACATGTTGTGCCTGTTGAATCTACTTATATATACTCTAAAGAAACTACATGTTTAACAGATATTGCACTACAAGTATACTATTAAGTTTTCTTTTAGTGAACTTAACATTATACTTGTTTGCTACTTATATATTATTTTTGTACTTCAATATACAACCCAATTCCAAAAAAGTTGGGACGTTTTGTAAAATGTAAATATAAACAAAATGTAATGATTTACAAATCCTTCTTAAATATATATTCAATAGAGCACACCACAGACACAGCATATTTAAAGTTGAAACTGTATTGCTTTTTGTATATAAATGATTATTATAAATTTTATGGCTGCAACATGTTCCAAAAAACTTGACACAGGGGCATGTTCACCACTCTGTTATATCACCTCTTCTTTTAACAACACTCAATTAGCAATTAGGAACAGAAGACAATAATTGTTTTGAAAGTGGAAAGTTTTGCGAGTCTTGCTTGATGTCTGTCTTAAGTTGCTCAGCAGTCCTATTTCTCTGCTGTCCTGTGCTGTGCTTCATAATACACCACACACTTTTAATGGGGGACAGGTCTAGACTGCAGGGAAGCCAGTTAAGTACCTGCACTCTTTTACTATGAAGCCATACAGTTGTAACACATGCATAATGCAGCTTAGCACTGTCCTGCTGGAGTAAACAAGGACATCCCTGAAAGAGAGGTCGTCTGGATGGCAACATATGTTGTGCCAAAATCTGTATGTACCTCTCAACATTAATGGTGCCCTCACATATGTGCAGGTATGCCATGGCCACTAACACCCCCATACCATCACAGATGCTGGGTTTTGAACTTTTTGTTGATAAAAATAAGGGTAGTCCTTTTCATCTTTCGCCGTGAGGACAGAACAGTCAATGTACCACAGCACACTTTTCCACTTCACCTCCATGTCAGATGAGCTCAGGCCCAGAAAAGTCATCAGCATTTCTGGATGTTGTTTATGTATGGATTGAGTTTTTCTCTGTAGAGTTATAGCTGACATTTACAGATGTAAGTGTGAACTGTGTTTATTGACGAAGGTTTCCTGAAGTATTCCTGAGCACATGTTATTATACCTATTATTGTCTGACCTTTGTTTTGAATGCAGTGCCGCTTAAGGGATTGTTTTGTTTTTATTTTTTATTTAATTTTTATTTAATTTTTAATTTGATCCATTTGTTTTTATTTACATTTTACAAAATGTCCCAACTTTTTTGGAATCGGGGTTGTATAATACTGGGTTTGTATTTTCTATACTTAAAATAAATTACGGTAACCTACTACAGACTGGAGTATGGCTTGGGACTATTTTCATTTAGTTTTGATTACAGTTAAAATGTGACTAAATATTTTGGTATTTAACTAAAATTTAAACAAAAATCACAATATTTGAATTACTTTTCCTTACAACTTGTATTAATAAAGATTTGAAATGATCATATTTTAGTTCTTAAAGTCTTGTTTAAATTTATAGAAAAATGCATAAACTGAAAAATATAGTAATATAGCATGCCTTTATGCAAAGAGATACAAATATATGTAAAGACTACTTTCACATGTGAGGTTTAGAGGACCAGAAACATTAGTGCTATCTGGTCAGGTATGATAACAATGAAATGTGTTGCTATTGAAAGAACTGACAAATCGTACATTACACCTTTGCCAAGCTCATATGAATAGAACTCAAAGAGTAGTCATGAACCATATCACAAGTCCAGCGTTGTAGCCAATGATTTATTACTTAAATAAACTTGCTCCTTTTGCTGTTTGACTTGATGTTTTGTGATTTTTTTTATATACATACATACATATATACTTCCAATACATATAATGGTTCGTAATGTGAGTTTGTGTGAATGAAGTCTGTTACTTTACTCTCATGCTTTGGAAGAACTGTCAACAGGAAACAGAGTACAGCGGCTTGCTTTGTGGAGTGGTGTGGGAACAACCACCTGCTTCTGAATGTAAACAAGAACAAGGAGATGGTCATGAACTTCAAGAGGACCAGGACCAGCTCAAAGCAGTCTCCATTCTCGGAGAGGAGGTGGTGGAGAGCTATAAGGTACCTTGGAGTTCACCTTGACAACACACTGGACTGGAAATGCAACACAGATATACAGGAAGGGACAAGCAGACTCTACTTCCTGGGGAAACTCAGGTCCTTCAACATGTGCAGCAAGATGTTGCAGGTCTTCTATCAGTGTGTTGTGACCAGTGCAATTTTCTTTGTTGCTGTCTGCTGGGGCAGCAGCATCAGAGCCAGTGACACCAGCAAACTGACCAAACTGATCAGGAAGGCTGGCTATGTGCTGAGGACTTCTCTGGAGCTGGTTGTGGAGAGGAGGATGCTGCACAAGCTGATAAACACAATAAAGAACATCTCACATCCCCTCCACAACCTGCTGGTCCAACAGTGGAGCACTTCTAACCAGAGACTACATCAGCTCTGCTGTCACAAAGGACGTTACAGGACGTTTTTCCTGCCAAAAGCTATGTCACTGTACAATGACTCTATGTCTCTGAGTTGGGAGAGGGACCTCCTACTCCTAATGAATGACTACAAGTATATATGTTAACCATGTCCATTGCACACTTACTGTTTATGCATGCTTGCATACATTGCACAACTGTTTTTCTTATTTTCATTTCATCTCTAATTTCTTAAATATTTTTTGAAACTTCCTTATTTGTAGCCCATCTGTACACTGCCTTGGCTACTGTAATAATGGAATTTCCCTTTGGGGGCAAATAAAGTATGTATGTATGCATGTATGTATCTAATATAATAAAACAATGTGTATATATAAAGATCAGGGAGAGTTCCACCCATGTACAATTACTCTATGCTATTCCACCACAAAGACAAGTATAAACTGTGCAAAAGGAAGGGAAAAACTAAATGGGAGCCAGGAACAGCCACGACAGGTTAAATACAGACAATACACAGGAAAGCAGTTGCTCAGTATACCACATTGCTGGTAATACTTCACGTTCATGTCTTTGCAGAATCTAAGTCCTTTATAGACCAGTCAAACCAGCCACAGCTGGTGTTCATTAATGATGGGGGCGTGACCTAGTTACTGACCTTACACTTGTTATATATGATATTTAGCTAAAAAACAAGAGATTGTTTGCATAGAAAATGTAATTTGTATAATTTTCATAATCATAAATACTAAACATTTCATCTTAGAGTAAAACCAAATCATAGAATACGGAGGTTTTCAATGTGTTAAAAAGTGGTCTGTTAATGGAGGATTATGGATGTACACTGACATAATTATTACCCATGTACCCAGACATTGATGATAATCTGTTGGAGATCTTTTAAAAGTGTCTTTACTTCATTTGGTAAATTGTCAATGTTGAGGAAATTCTCTTCAAATATCACTGAAGTCAAACTTGTCCATAAAGGTTTTAAAAATAGCACTGGATGATGTCTTCTGTGGAGACCATCTAAAGTCATGTCAAAGTCTTCTCCAGCAACAACTAAAGCATGTGCATATTTAGTTAGCCAGTACTGTTAACTAACCAGCATTATAAAAAGACCACAGATTGTGAGAAAGGAAATACTGTATACTGTTGTCCAATATTGTGTTTATACCATATATTCTCACACCGTATTTCTAGAGGTTCTGACTAACTGTAATAGAGTTTATGTAAAGTGTGTGGATGAATTTGACCTGTAATGCAATACATTTCCAAGCACAATGGAAAGTTTAAAATGCCTCATCCCTGCATTGGGAAGTAAGTATTTCAGAGACACCTGGGAAAATTTGCTAAATGTAGCCACTACAGCACAATGCAACCTAAAGATTCAGTCAGTCACTGGCATTTAGACGGTTTACATCTCATGGTGGGTGAAATTATCATGGATTGATATTGATTTCAATAAATAATTTTCTTCTTATTACCTTCAAATTAGTAAAACAAGGCAAAGGTGCATAGTACACAGTAATCTCACTGACCACGGCTTATAAAGCCAAAATGTTCCCCGTTAATTAGTAACTTCAAAATTGGACTACTGCAATTCACTCCTGGCCAGCCTCCCAGCTTCTGCTACGTATCCTCTCCAGAGGATCCAGAATGCAGCGGCACGTTTCATCTTCAATGTTCCCAAATGGACACACGTCACTCCCCTGCTCGTTGCGCTACATTGGTCCAGGCACGCATTGAATACAAAACCCTGATGCTCACGTACAAGGCCATCTGAAGACACTTCTCTTCAGGGTGCACCTTAGAACTTAAAAACTGAAATCTTTTCATCTATGCTTCCATTCACTCCAGTGTTGCAAGGCTGTTTGTTTGTACATGTTTTTCTAGTTAATTCAAGACTTACATTTTATATGTTTATGCTTTACTTGAATGACTTTGA
>JABJVR010006337.1:0-12557 GCA_025773905.1 Chitala chitala
ACAGACCCAAGGCGGGAATTGAATCCCAGGCCTGGAGGTGCGCGGCGACAGTGCTAACCACCACGCCACCGTGCCGCCTGAGCTCCCCCTCCACTGGCTAAAATTCATTCCTTAACCACTTTCAATTTTGTGTCTAACTGGCTGTGCTTGTGGCAGAAAAAGATTTTCATTTTTTCAATTGTTAATTTGTTCCAGAACACAGTATTGTAATACAATGCAAACACAGTACAATACAATGCAAAACTAGCATACCACACAAATGAGCAGGTAAACTTCTAGTTAACTCATCACATGTCTGGCCTGATAAAAAGCTGATAAGACAAAGTGTCACTCTACTCAAACCAGTTTACCTTCACTTATAGGTAGTTTCTCTTACTGCATGGTAGCTAACCAGCAAAGCCTGTTATGGATTTTCTTCTGAAATGGGTGTTCTCACACAATGCAAGCAGAATGGATTTAGACCCTCCCTGACTGTGAACTGAAATTACTGCAGACAGCCAGACGTGATATGGTATGATAACAAAAAAAAGTGTGTGCATGTGTGCGTGTGCGCATGTGCGTGTGTGTGTGTGTGTGTGTGTGTGTGTGGTTGGGGGGCTAAGAATAAAGCCTCAATTTTATAATGTGGAAGGTACAATCCCCTCTCACATCCACAATGGTTTCCATGCCCACATGAAAATGAAAGGACTAAAATACATATATAATATTTATATAAAAACACAGTCCAATAACCAAAGAATACTTTAACTGCAGTGAACTGGTATGCATGTAGTACAAGGAAATATGCTTTTGGACTTCAAAATGAGTAACAAGTCCAGACAGGAGGATATGCATCCTCAGAGAAAAGTATGTATTCCATAACTGTATAAAACAGTCAAAGATCACAGATTTAAAAAATCAAGATAGGCCATTATTTTAGCAGGCACTTGTTACAGCAGCAATACATAACAACACTGGCAGTGTTCAGAGCATGTAATGAAAGTCCTAAATGATTAAAAACAGAGAATGAAAAATGGAGGATGTACAGGTTCTTTATAATACAGAGCTTCACAAGCTTTCCAGCACTAATGTCCTGTCAGCTGCCAGAATTAAATCACTCCTAAGCCTTGTAACATTCAAAGCTTTCTATTCGTGTTAAATATTTTAAATACATTTTAAGTTTACTTAATTTTTACAAATTAGGATAAGACGTCCACTACATTTTTAAATAGGTGACATGGAGAAAAGAAACCCCTTTAGTACAGATCTTTACTTCAAATGTTTAATTTTGACTCTCACCTTATACCAGTTCTTGGAGGAATATCAGAACTTTTTTTACTAATGACCAGCATAATACATGTAATGCCAATAATTTATGTTTACATTTATTCACCTAGCAGGCACTTTTGTCCAAAAAGTCCAGGCACTTTTTTGTACATGTGCGTATTAAAACGAGGTCGAATGTCAGAGAATCCAGTTAATGTTAAATGTTGTCATAAAGTCATAAAGACAACACTGAAACATTGCAAACAGCAAAGAAGTAGAGCTGACGAAGATGAGGTTTAGGTGCTGAGCTGTTCACCATAAAAAAAGATGAGCAGGTTCTGGAATGTGGACAGAGACAGTTAAGTCCTTTAAGTGAGGAGCAGTTCATTCCACCATTTAGGTGCCGGGGATGAGAATAGCCTAGGTGTACCAATCTTCAGCAGGGGTGCAACCAGTCTCTTTCCATTGGCAGACCGTAGAATGTGGGGGGGGCGTAGGCCTTGATTCGGGACTGGATGTAGCTTGGAACTATCCCTTGGATGGACTTGAAAGTAAGCATCAAGGTCTTGTATTTGATGTGAGACTGGACCGGAAGCTAATGAAGGGAGATGAGGAGTGAAGTAATGAGTAATGATGAGATGGGCTGCAACATTCCAAATCCTCTGGAGAGGTTGAGTTGTAGAGGCTGGGAGACCAGCCATGAGTGAGTTGCAGTAGTCTAATCTTGAGATGACTAATGTCATTCAATTGTGCAATTGAATATTCTGTAAGAAATGGTCTGATCTTCCTAATGTTGTACAGGACAACTCTGCAAGCCCTGGAATCTGTAGCAATGTGGTTAGAGAACATTAGATTGTTGTCCAGCACTAATCCAAAGTTTTTCACTGAGGTTTTTCACTGAGGTTGAAGATATTCCATTCATCTTGACATGTCAGGAAGGCATGAGGTAATCTTTGCTGAAACTCCTGTGTCCAAGGATGGGTAGGACAGGAAGAGGTGGGTGTCATCAGTATAGTAATGGTAAGAGAGGCCATGCAAAGTGATGACTGATCCCAGAGAGGTTATGTATAGAGAAAAGAGGAGCGGAGCAAGTACTGAACCTTGAGGGACTCCTGTCACAAAAGTGGCATTTGGCCCCTCCAAGATACTCTGTAACAATGTTCCGTGAAGTAGGATTCAGTCCATCTGAGCATAGTACCTGAGATATCAAGGTTGGAGAGCATTGTAAGAAGAATCTTCTGGTTCACTGTGTTGAAGGCAGCAGACAGATTGAACAGGGTTTTTCAGCAGCTGAAATGTTCTAGTGGACATATTGTGTGCTGGTGGGAGAGAGAAAAAGATCCAAAACTCCTTCTTTGAAAGAGGTACGAATGTGGTGATGATGTTGCCGGGAAGCAGAAAAGCTGAAGGTTTGGTTCGGAGAACTGACTACTGATGGCAGTCACTTTCTCATCAAAGAAAGAGGCAAAGTCCTCCACTCTAATAGATGAGGGGGGCAGGTGGATAAGAGTTTATGCATGTTAGTGGCAGGGTTCATTTTCTGCTGGTAAAAAGACATTTTAGATGCAGAGACATGAGCAGAGAAGGAAGAAAGTAAAGGCTGATATTTTTGAAGATCACCAAAATCTCATGTTTTTTGTCATCTCCTTTCAGCAGCACAGAGGTCAATCCTGCCTTTGCACAATAATCATCATACACATATAGAGTGTGTACATCGGTTTCTGGCTTTATATGCTGTTTAATTTTGCCCTGACTTTGCCCTGACAAATATCTTTTCCAATACCACTTATTGATCCCCATGATCCCAAGATCTTTGATATCAATCCTTATAATACCACCAAACCAACAATAGTTACATACAAATGTCAATATTGGTATCCACATCTCTTGGTGGCATATCTAATATCTAATCTCCCTGTGAACTACCACTATCATTTACATCATATCAAGTATCATTAATGAAAGCCCAATGGATTTGTTATACCCAGAACATGACTAAATTTCCTGTAAAGTACCTTGGTGTAACTCTGTTGCAAAAGACTGTATATAAAAATACATTGCATCTAATTTACAAAATTTATAAATTTAAATTATATATTATATATTATAAATAAATTTATAAAATTATCTGTTTTTATTTAGATCTGTTGTACCCAAACCAGGATTTATAGGCTTTGCATATAATTAAAATCTTCTTTATTTAATTTAAGAAGCTTACAGCCTTTTAAAAAATAGTAAATATTATTCTCTGCTCATTTTGAAATGTTGTATTTGATAAAGTATGTTGAAATTGTTAAAGATTGGATTTAAGGGAATATTTTCCTTTTGACCTTGTTCTAGACCTGTGTGCATGGGCAGTACTTTAAAAAGAACATGACCTAAGACATATGTCCACTCTAGTCACCACAGTTTTGTACAATGCATCTTTAAACATCACCTGCACTAACACACTGAAATTTGTTCAGAAAACTGTTGTTTAAGGGGCCTTCGGATACACTTCTACTTATGGTATCCAGTTATTTGAATTAAAATGGACATAGAAAGTAATATAAACTGGGAACTTTATTAAATTGTTTCTCATGGACACCAGTGTAATTTCTGAACAGTGAACAGTGATAGCTGAGACCATATGAAACACAAACAACAGTGACTGGATGTGAATCACAGAATATACTGTATGCACCTTTACATGATGCATGATAGCAGTAAAGAACAAGAGCAGATAAACCCACTAATCAACAGAGACGTTTTAGGACATAGGAGCTTGACACTGTTGACTGGGGCCCAGTGGGTGTGTTTTCTGAATTGAGCAGTGCTGTATAAAATACCTGAATGCCCCACATAAGTAAAACTTCATATAATTTAATATAAAATTACTTAAATAAAAGTCAAAATCACCTATTATAATAATATTTATGTGAAGGTATTTGTTATTAATTGTAAAAGTAAAAGTAGAATTATCTCGTTAAAAAGCAGTCAATTTGAAGAATTCCATTATTTTTCTTTTTTCCAAATTATTAATTATTGCACCACCTGAAATTAAAACAAAACACACACACACACACACACACACATATATTATGTATGTATATATAGCCTTCACAGCACAGGCCTTTAAAACGTCATAAACTATAATAGAACTGAAATGAACTGAACATGGAGCTGCTGCTCCCATGACAGCTTCATTCTCCTGCTCTTTTGACCTGCCTGAGCTTGTTACACTGAACTCGCAGACTGAAAACCAAAACTTTGGGGGCATGTTACTTCGTTTACATTACACCACGTGATCTGAGTGGAGGCACTGTGTATCCCATGTACCTGTACTTCAACCTGTGCACTGTGTATCCCATGTACCTGTACTTCAACCCACAGAGGAACTGGCTCTCCTGCACAGGACAGAATGTGAGCCAATAAGTTAGCATGTACTTTTTAAATGGCTCAGCACTGAAACACTGTCTGCTTCATTCACATACAAAAACCAAATGCTCACAAGTCATAACTCAAAAACGAAAACGCAAAATGTTTGCTTTTTTATGTACACGTCTCTCATTATTTTTTTAATGTCCAGCCTCACAACATCGGTACTGACAACCACCTGGAGCCTCTCTCCCTGAAGTATCTTTAAAAATGCAGGACTAAATTATTGGGCTTCTGCTTAGAGCATGAGCCACTGCAGTAGGTTAAAACAGACTCACCAACAGTTTGTATTTAGAATGTTTTTGCGTACACAAACAGAGGCTTATACAGTGTCATTCTTTATGTTGTATCAGATTACAAGATGTGCTTCATAGGGGCAGCAGCAAGAATTTGAAGTTCTTTCCCTGCTGACTGTGTGTGCTGTTATACCTTGTCATTTTCTATGCGCTTAGCATGTATCAACTCCATGTCACGGTCAAATTTGCTTTCCCCATGGACCCACAGCACGTCGCATGCGCAGTAACAAATGTTTCATTCCAATTCCACAGGAAAGTGTTATAAACCAGTACGGCTTTTACGTTCACTAATGAAGACTCATTCACAGTAAGGTGTGCTAATCAGCATTTGAGTGCCTAGCTCAGCTGGACATATGGAGTACAAGCAGCAGAAATATTTTGTTCTGCTGTTGTTGGTTGTGCTGTAAGTGAACACACTCTGATATCTGACTTTTTGGCTGTGTTGTAAGAGAATGCTTTCTGCTCTGCTTACTGGACAGTCCCAGCTCAAGCTGCTGCTGTAAGTGACAGCTGGGGGGACAGGGGGTGCTGCATTTGAGGGTGAGTTACTGATGTCCACAAAGCCCTCCCCAGAGGCCCCCCCAGCTACAGCATTCAATAATATTTCTGCCCCCTGTCACTGACTGCAGTCATCAGCTTGCCTAAGCTGTGCTGTCAAAAAAGCATCCACAACAGAAAATAGGGGCAGTGATGGTAAGAGGACAGAGGGGGGGGGTCACATGACCATCACATCTCAGCTGCTTTACTGGCTACAGCTATCTTCCAGCAGTAGGATCTAGCATTATCACTCTATACCCCCCTATTCCCCTTATTCTCTGTCTCTCTGTAATGTGTCCTCCTCATATTCATGCTGCAGAACTGGGAGGAAGTCTGTATACAGACCTGGGGGGAGTGCTTCCCCTTCGGGTTCCAGACCCACCTCCCCTTCCTTTACAGGTGCTCAATCACGACAGGGGCAAATAAGATGAGCATAATGCACAAAAACAGAAGCTTGTGAAATACACACTTGCCACTAGCCAGATTAGTCAGTGTGAAACTGTAATGTGGATTTCTTTTGTACCAAGAGAATTAGGTTTTCTGCCATAGCATAAACCTTGACTTCAGGCAGTCAGTGGTTGCAAGAGTCTGTTTCAATTACATGAGGCATTTTCCTATGTGGCACTTCAGAGAAATGTTTGTCTGGAAGAGAATTCTTGTATAAAGAAACTATTTAGTACTTACTGATGTGTCCCCTGAGAAAGTCAGGGTTCTCCATCCAGCATAAAGCAGATAGCTATTTTTGTTACGCTCACCTGTAAAAAGCTCAAAGTCACTTCAACTTTATAAAAGAGAGCCTTTAGTTTATACCTTCTTGCTACAGCTATACTAGAACATGATAGTGTCCATATCACAACTTGTAATAAATTGTTTACATCCAGCTGGTAACAAATCTGTTTCGCACTTGCTTGACAATTTCAGTATTAGGTGATTAATGTTTTACTGTAGTAAAAAATATATGGCAATATATACTTCCTTTACTTTTATTGTCTGGGGACAGGGGTATATGTTTTGTCTAAAGATGGTGAGGAGGATGGGGGGTTGTTAATGGGACTAATTTATAAAAGTTTTAGTGCTACACTAAGGCATCCTTATTAAATTATCCTACTCCACCTAACATATCCTCCTGCTGGCCACAGACACTTCGAGGTCCCTGAAACATGTACTGCCATTCCCAATTAGTGCTAATTAGCTAGCTATCCAGAGTGCACTCACAACATAAGGCCATAGCAAATATGTCTCTCTTTGAGTCTTCTCGACCTTTACTGCAAATTAGCCCAAGTCACATGGCTTCTTTTATGGACATTTGGCTTCCTCCATTTATTGACTTTTAAGGATGATGTCAAGCAGTTAATTTATGGAGAATTGCTAAAACCGTTACTGTAGTTCAGAGGTCAGATGGAACACTCTTCTTCAATCCTGTTGTCAACTGGCGGCCAGTCTCTCTGAACCAATGAATATCTACACAGCCATGGATGGAAGTTCATACATACAAAAGATGCACGTTGCACAGCAAACATTTTGAATGTTACAGGTCCTGTGCACGTAATGGAAAATATGTAATAAATATCTTAAATATCTAAAGGCCATTTAAATCTTTTAACAAACAGTAAGTATATCATTCACAGATTGTGAATCAGGGGTGGATTTACAAGGGTGGCATAGTGAATATAATATGTAAGTTTCATAATAATTCTTTTGACATAAAGCATGTTCTGAGCTCGACCTAACATGTAGGTTAACCCTCCAGAGAACAATGGTTTGTTCCACTTGTGCAACATCTTGTCCTTTCTTTTCCATCACGCTTAAACCAGGCAATTGATGAAATTGAGATCACTGGTGTTCAGTGAAGGAACAAAGTAACATTACAAATAATTCGTAAATTGTGTTTTTTCCTCTGCCTCTTTATGGTGTGTGACTTGCAGGTAGGTATCTGTATATCTGAACTTAACAATAATATTGGTACACACAAAAAGATGTAAAAAATAAATCTGAAATTGAAACACTGCATAATTAACATGTTGCACACCAGTCTAGATCCACTACCTCAACACACCAGGCCCATATTATATAGAAGTGCATGGAAGCTTTATACTATTACTTTTTGCATGGTATAATCCCATTTTTTAAGTATACAAAATTTTATACTTAATATACTTGCTTATTTATCTTGTTGTGCATGATTTGAAAACTGTTTTACCCTAGTAAAACTGGCTATATGCTCCATCAAGTATCATTTTGGTTTAGTAACAAATCATGAAATTTTTTTAAAAGAAATACACTTACAAGCACTTGATATTGCACACTACATTTCTATACACTCAAAATGCAAAAAAACGAATGGAAAAAAGTCTAACAATGAATCTCAAACTTTATAATTAGATTACAATTACACATTCTCCTGTTCCATTTTCATTTAGAACATTATGTCGTTTACACATTTTTAAAGATAACACACTGCCTTTGAGGTGAGCCGCGCACATATGGGTTATTTGCATTGACAGAGTTCTCTCCCCTCCTCTCCTAATTTTTTTGTCTAGGTTTGTATAATCCATACATCATTTGTCTTTTTCCTTTAAGTAAATACTTAACTAGATCTGAAGACAGCTCTCTTCAACCTCCTGCTGATTCCTGTGTTCTATGATGAACAGTAAACGCAATTACATAAAATTTCTAGTTCAATAGTACAGTGGGCAGTGATCACGAAGTCTTTTTCTTTCAGTTTATTTGTAGTCAGATGGCAAGAAACATGTTTTTGGGACAAATCCTCTGCCACAAACACTTTATTACTTAATCGCAAAAAAAATTGTTGAACATTTTCAGCAATTTCTTCTAGAGTGGAAATAATAAAATGTCAAAGAAACTGGTAATTTTTGCTCTAAGGATGAACTTGTTTTTGTAACGATTAAATCTGTTTACATCATATATAGGTATACTTATATCCTTGTGCATCTGAACAATAATGTTTTCAGTCTCCCTGCCACCCTCTTACCACCCCATGCCAAATTCTATAGATCCGCCCCTGTTTTGAATTCAAGAGAAACTGCCACAAAAAATTATGGGCAAATTTACCACTGACGGACACGGAGGAGGCAAGTGTTGGATGATTGGCTGTCTTGGGGCTCCTCCCACATAGCTGTGTGGGTAGTATTTTTCTGTGCACAGCCTCATGATTCATCTTAGCTAAATGAAAAAGTGAAGGTGAAAAGCTATGCAAAGCACAGGATGATCCTAGTAAAGTTAACCCCATCCATTTCGGTTTGAGGACATGTTACACAGCTCTGACATAGTAATGAGAGGCCTGGAGGTCCAATACCATACATAATGTGAGAAGAGCCAGTTTGTGATATTGTACAAGTGGGGCAGTGGAGCCTGTTTTTCAACCAGCTCCCCCTCATTAAGATACCCTGTCCTTGTTATCCTCCTCTGTTTTGTCACCACTTGTCACACCACAGGCCAAATTAGGATCAAATTAAACAGAACCACTCTTCCACAAACACACACACACACACACACACACATATACACACACCACATGACACACATTCATTCCTTATGTCCCAAATAAAATGCTCTGAATTTCAGAACAAATAAAGGAGTTTGCTCAAATTGCAGGGAAATTTCAGTAACATCACAGGAGATCAGCCACTCAGGCATTCTCCTGCACTGCAGATTAAAGGCAGGGACTGGTGGCTGGCAATCCAGCATCACAGTACCTCCCATTCTTATTAAATATGTCAGATGGTGCTGGCAAGAAAAGTCTGCCCAGAGATGTCTGCTGGGAACATTCCAACAATTTAAAAATGGAGAAACAGAAACTGCAATGATGAGTCTGCTGAGATGTGTATGAATTAACTACAAAATCTGTCCTTACTGTTGGCAGCACATGCTGGACTGCAAAGGCTACTGAGCCCAGTCGGATGACTGAATCACTGAATCACCAATATTCATAGAGGGCAGTTCTATTTCATTGGTTTACTTAGTGATCCCACCCACTTCTCTTCTTGTCCTATTGCTCAGTGTGCACCTCTGTGACTGGCTTTTTCACATTCACTGTGAACTTCTCTGATTGGCTCTGTCAGTGCAGCATCTCTAATTGGTTCTCCCATTCTCTCCCTTGCAGACAAACAAGGCTGTAGCTAAGGGGGACTTCCACATGGCCAGCTCCAGCTCCAGACGGGCTCTCTTCCTGGCTGTGCTGTCAATCACCATTGGAACCGGCATTTATGTGGGAGTGGCTGTGGCACTCATCGCTTATCTCTCAAAGAACAGCCACTTGTAACCTCTTTCACCCTCCTCCCTGCCCCTCCCCACAGGGGATGGTTAGCAGATCATGTGACTGGGGTGGGGACGGAGGGGTGGTCTGCTGAAAAAATACAATGGCCCAGGAACTCCAGAGCCACAACAGTTTATCCCCTGCATAAGGAAATTCGGTCTGCCGCTTGTTTTTTCTCTTTTGTCATATTTGTGACATTACATTGAATTGTTGTTGATGCTGCTTGACTCGTGTGTGCAGAGAAGCAAGCTAAATCATGAATGCAACCCTGCGACTTTTGAGAGGGATTCCAAAAATCAGATCCATGTCAACAAGAGGCGCAAAAACCGCACTTGCCAACAGGGCCCAAGACCAATTTTTGTGTTTGACATGTGGCTACTTCACAATCACAGAAAACAGTCTGCTGAAGGTTCTGTTCTTGTTTTAATTACAATTAATACAGTTCTTCCTGTAGTTCTATGAATGAAACTCCAGCTCATGGACCATCAGTATTCAGCGGGTGACTGTCTGGGCCTACAGCGTTCTGTAGAATAATCCTATACACCTCTTTACCAGTTGTCCATCACTGTACACAGTCATTTGTTTCACTGATGACTTTGGTGCCACAGATAACATTGGGCTCTTTTGTAGCATTCATCAAGCTCTGAAGAAGTTTCATATGGAATCTAGCAAACTGTTGTAACTTGTGGGATAGGGCCGTGTTTGTTGCAGCACAAATAGTATGTTTGGTATGTCTTTGTTTGCCAGCAGATTCTATAATATAAGTACACAACACACTTCAGCAGCCTAGCTGAAATGGAACATAACACTGCAAACACAAATATACAAAATCCATGCACGTATGTATATAAACACACACATGAAACTGTGTACAGTTTTAAATGCTGTATCTTTCTTTTGTAAGCGTTAAAAAAAACGACAAGACACCTCAAGAAACAACTGGTCCAAACTTATCTACCATTTAATACAGTGATTACAGTCACTAGAGGCAGCAATATTGCTAATACAAAGGCTTTGACAATGAACAAGGAAACACAGAATGTATACAACTTACTGATGCACAATGGAACACACACTGACACAAATGATACCCAGTGTCTGCTTATACAATAGTGAACACCCAGTGACATCACACAACATGGAGACAAGCCAGGAATACCAATGAATTTTACACACATCTTACTTCCATCCACCAAATTGACACCAAATTTATCAGCTCTAGCTAAGGTTGTTGTAACCATCTCAGTGGTCTAATACGTGTCAACCAAAGATGAAAAGAAAATGTTGGCATTAACAGTGACATTGCATCTGAGAGACCTTATCTATCTCTACCTGAGTGGGACAGACAAACACCTGCTGCACCAAATACCCAATTTCTGTTTTGTTTCACCAGTTAGATCCACGTCTGCAACAAAACATCCTAAAAGCCAGGGAATCCCGTTAGCAGGAGATGTCAGTTAAGTTCCATTTAGAATTCATCAACCAGCAAGCACTAACTTCACAAAAGCAATCTAATTTAAAAAGTAACAGAGCTAGTTACAGCTCGTTACACAATATATTTTAACAGTGGTATGTACAAAAGGGCATATGTGAACAGGTCTTTAACCCTTTAACACAGCTAACCATGTGGCTATAGTTCTAGCTACATGCAGTACAGTATTTTACAGCGTGCTGCTGTGCCCGCTAGTTGCAGGGCTTTGTTACAGTAATTATTATACTGAGATGAAGAGAGGCCTCACAGTATATAGGTCACACTTCCTTATTATAAACCCTTTCCAAATTATCTGCATTGTGGCTGGAGAGCTGCCGCCACTGGAAGTGTCAGCAGTGGCTGTTGGTGGCCGGTCCCTTGAGAGAGCAAGAGAGCATTCTTTCAATTTTAATTAAACGATACCCATCTACATCCTTGAGCTAAAAACAGAGGAGGAAATGCAAAATGAAAATCTGAGTGCAGAAGTGCTTGCCTATGTGAGCGAGGTTATAGCACCACAGCAAAATTTTCATCTGCCAGCTAGTTAGTCCAACCCGACATTCTGTTGAATTGTATTGTATTCAATAAAATCCATTTCCACTAAACGTGTTTGCATTTCATTAAAAGAAAAGATTTTTGCTATTTGCAAAATGTGTGGGTAACAGTGTTCGTAGTCACTGAATTTAATCCACCTTTTGTGATAGAAATCTCAAAAAACGTTACTGTGCCACAGTGATGGTCCACCTCAGATAAGAGACTTTTCATAAAAGCAAGATTTTCAAGATTTCAGCAAAAATGTGTTTTAGAAATTAATAAGCTATTTGAAAATATAATAAATAGAAAACTTTAAAGTCTCATAACCAAAGCCACCAGTTGACCTTGCTGGAAATATAATACATGTATTATAGAATATATGTATAAATATGAAATATATAAAAATGGGAAAAAAAATTATATATATATATACACACACACACACACTCACACACACACACACGTGATAGACTATTGTCAGTTATGTGTTTCCAGTTATAGTATGCCAGGTAGGTCAGGGACACTGCAGCGGTTACGCCACATAAATGTTACAGGAATGTCACATAAATGTTATGGGACTGGCAGCTCAGAAGAGCACTACGTAAATGTCACAGAGGTGCTTGCTGTGAGCGCTGTACCTGCTGAGCCCCTTATTGTTGTTAAAAGAGTTGTTAAAAGAGCTCCTCTTCTCTATCCTCTTCTCTCATCTCCCCTTCCCCTCCCCCTCATCTCCCACCTCCCCTCTCTTATTTATTCTCCCTTCTTCTCACTTCTCTCCCCT
>JABJVR010006339.1:0-12556 GCA_025773905.1 Chitala chitala
TCTGGGATGGGCTCCAGGTTTCCCCGCGACCCTCACCAGGAATAAGCGGTTAAGATAATGGATGGATGGATGGAGTTTGGTCCTACAGGAAATTACACAGTTTGTATTTTATATCTGACATTTGTAGGTGAAATAAGTACATTTAATTTTATATTAATCTAATTCTATGGAGTTGAAGCACTAACGAAATGTATAGTATCTGTATGCAGGAATTCGCAGACCTCGTGTTTTATAGCAGTTAATTTACCAGATTAGAATTTTAGAGACCAGACATGTATAGAATTTACTCAGCTTCAGTTAGAGGATTATTATGCTGCTGATTCAGGATCCAAATTGAAATTTTGGAACTGGGAGGCTGTTTGCAATACACCATTTTGTGTTTTGTGAGGTGGAAGGCTTTCTGCCTAACCTCAGAAAACAACTCTCAGAATGATTGTGCAAGACCCATGTGCTGCCAGGCAGACAGCTAAAGACTATCACACTTGTAGATACCAGCCTGTTTCTAAAATAATCCTAATTGATGATTCGAGGTGATTTGTTCAAGCTCCAGAGCATTGTGGGGCGAGTGTGTTTTCTTATAAATTACTGCAACTTTCAAACAAACATGCTAAAGACCCGGTATAATGTAGAATCACTTATTGCACACTCAAAGGCTCAACAGAGTTGTAAACTTTTTTGACATACTTGAGTTGTTTTGTGATTTGTAAGTATTGGTTTAATAAACTAATAAAACTGATTATTCTGATGTTTCACAGATTGATTTAGCAAAATTTCTACCTACAAACTCTTGACTGAAAATGCATAAATTCAACATACGTGACATTAAACATAGTTAGGTGGTTAAACTCACCTGTGTTTTTTAAACTGTGAGACTAAGAGGCTTGTCAGGTTATTAGCAATGTTTTTACATACTAAAATGTGACCTAGGTTCAAAACCCACTGCCTTCCTTGGTCTATTAAATTGGTGTCAGAAGTCGGATAAATATCTACTGGCTGAAATAGGTTGAAGTGTGGGTAATGAGGTGAGTTCTGTAGTGACTGCTATGTGTGGTAGCGGGTCGGCTGCAGCAATGGCAATGTTATCCTCAAGACTGAAGCAAGAGCTCAGTTAGCTTCCAAAGCAGGAGACTTAATCCTCTTGTCTGGTGGATTGTGCAGCTTCCTTGGTCTGTTATATCAGTTTGTATTAAAGGGTTTCTGTGGCTCGAATTTTTTTTTTTTAGAATTTTAAAGCTTCAAGCATAAAAAAGTATAATTTTAAAAATGTATCTGATGTAAATGAATTTGAGATTTAGATTGGCAAATATCACCTTAAGTGGTCTATACTTGGAAGCTTCCTTTGTTTTTGTATTTCATGTTGTACAGTGCCATATTTTTCCATATTGACAGAATTTGTAATTTACATTTTTTCACTGAATCCTTCTTCCCATCCTTTGAATAGTGTATGCACAGATTGTGGTACCATTCTGATTGTCAGAGGTACAGAGAGCTGTAAATAGAGATTTTTGTTCTAACCACCCTCTCTGTTCTTAAACATTTGTATGTGAACTTTGTTCTGAAAATGAATGGAATTCAGTGTAATTCCTCAAATGAATAAATACATGTACCAACACGCATGTAAAATGAAGCATAGTTAAATGCTGCTTCAAGTATTTTGAATTCAGGATGTATGTAAGGAAACCACAGCAGTGCTTTGAAAACATACACTGGTGCCAGGTCCTTGAGTAGATAATTAATGATTTCACTTAGTCTGTTAAAAACTAAATGCACTTATCTGTTGACATAGAAATGCCGCTGATAGTTTTGTTTAACAGTACCTTTAGCATAAAGGAAAGTCATTTCAATGGACAGCAAGTGTGAAGGATGCATAGAAATGGAACTTCATGTTTAATGAAGAGAGGGGCAATTAAAAGCAACAGACTAATGAATAAAGGAAGAAACTGCTATGTGAAAGTTTATAGTATTAAAATATTCATAACAGATTTTACCACATATGAAAATATTAGTTTACTGAATGTCTTCCTGTTTTGTAGTTTGTTTACATCTGGATATTGCAATGTTAGCTTGACTGGGTCACAGTAAGTTTGGCTCAAGATCCTTTAACTTGTTTGGAATGCAGAATATAAAAGTGAAGAAATTTTCCCATTTAAAAACGTGTTTCACACTTTTAATTCACACGTGTAAAACTCCTTTGTCAGCGTCAATAACTTTCCTGTAATTCTTGTTTTATTGCCGGCAACATTACTGGAATGGCGTCACAGGCCACAATGAAACGAACTGTGAAATTTCTTTTATGGAGCTGAGAAAGTCTGTAACAGAATACCAACCAGTCGATCAAATGTCATTTAATACAATAATCACATTTTCACAAACAAGTTAGATTTTCGATAAGGTCTCACACAAACAAAACATTCACTGATCCTGAAAAGAGTCTAATAAAGAGTACACGTGAATGTAAATTTACAAGTCACTGATTGCTAATACCGTTGTGGATTACATTTGAGAATTTCCTTATTATGGCTGGTAATGTTTTAGCAATGATTGAAGGTTAACAATTTGTGGTTGCATGATTTGGTTGCTGGAGGCCAGGAACTGGAAAGGCATTTGATGCAGATGGCTGGATCACCATGATGTGTCGCATTCATTCTCTATGGGAGGTCTATGAAGTTAGTAGTAAATGGCCTCAAGGAAAGGCAGAAAAGATGACACAGAAAAAAAAAAAGCAGAATGTGGTATAGAAAAACAGCATAGCTGTATTAAAACATGGACTCGTAGCCATCAGATATCAGTTAGCACCAAAAAGTAATGTTCGGTGCTAATGTGAAGATCAAATGAATCTCTGTAAAATTATAGCTTGAAACCAAAATGTTGGTTTTTTTAATACAAGTTTTAGTTCTCTGAAAGGTAGACCATAAAACAGCACTGGTATTAAAGACACAGCTGCCCTCTCCATACTCCAGTGAGTGCCCTGTGTTTGGCCAGTGCCCTTCCCAGGGTGCTTGTTCTTTGCCATTAGGATCAACTCCCTCTGTGATCCATAACTGGATAAGTGGTTTGAGAAATGAATGTATTAAAGAATGAATACTGCCAACCACCAAGGCTCTTGTCATGTGTGTGGTTAATACTGTTCATATTTTATCTAACAGGATGTGGGCTTTTTTGTTTTAAAGTGTTTTTTCTTAATATTTAATGTATTTTATGTCTTAATTTTTTTTCAGTATATTTGTTTTAATTTTTTTGTTACAAAGTTTGAAGTTGGACCATTAGAAAGATTTGAGTGACATTATATTATTCGGCTCCTGCAGCCTCTTTAGCCCCAGATGTTTGCAGTTTGGCCAGATAACAGCCCTTATGGTTGACCAATACATTACATTAATGTAAAGTAAATGTACATGAAAGTTCAAAGTATACATTTAAACTTACTGGATTTATTTACTTATTAGTTTTTTTATTTGTTTATTTTGCAATGCTTGAGGCAGAATATATTGGGGTTTTAAGAATATAACAATACATAATCACAGACATTTCCATACATCCATCCATCTATACATCCATCCATTCACTTTACTGCCTTATCCAATTCAGGGTCGCGAGAAGCCTGGAGCCCATCCCAGGAAGCACAGGGCGCAGGGCAGCGGACACAATGGGCAGGGCACCAACACACCACAGATCACAGACATTTCTTTATATTAAATTTACTTTTTAACAGAATGCAATGAAATAGAGTAAATTGAATTTCTTCTTTGCTCTTAACTCTATTTCTGTCTTGTTTCTTTGTCTCAGAGAATGAAGCTTGCATTACAGATATCAGTGAGCTGCGATGGCATCTCAAACGGAAACAGGAGAGACTTAATGAAGTGAGAAACAGACTGACCCACACGGAAGTGCTGAACAAGCGACTGAGCTCGGACGTGGCGTTTTTCAGAAAGCACGAACCCCTTTTGAAGGAGAAGATCGCTCTGGAGATCAGCATTATAAATGAAACTGAACAGGCTCAGCGTGAGGTATGTACCCATTCACACACATCAGTGTGTACTTCGTATACTGTAATTGTGTATATTTATAGTACATGAGTGCAATTCTAATCCAATATTCTGAGAAACATGTGTATTGTAGTAGATAACGAGTGTTTTGTTGGGTTTTTCAATAGTTCAGCCGATACCCTAAGTGCCAGTGCCCACCTAAACTTGAAAAAAGAAGGCCCACTCAATCATTATAGATGATGCTTTCTTATACAGTTTAAAAAAATTCTCATTCTTAAAATAGTTATTATTCAAGCAAAATATATTTAAAACATAGACTGCAACTCCACTGCATCTGTAAAATTATTTTGGCCCTGCTGAAAAATAAAAAGGCCCGTGTTCTAACTTAATATGAATGTATTCTTTGTATCTTCATATTTTTTAGGCCGAAGAGACTCTTGCAAGGACTTTGACAGAGCTAAAGAACACCCAGCAGGATTTCGAAAGAGACAAACTTCACGCAGATAAACTTAAGGAGGACACTGCTCTTCAATTACAGGCCATTAAAACAGACCTAAGTGATAAATTGTGAGGATTGATGGAATGGTTGATTGCAGAATTGTGACAGAATTAAGCTGTAGTATTTCCAGAACTTTCCACCTTATAGTTTATGGAACAATTGAACAGTCTTTTCAGCATTTGGTATATCTGTTAGTACAGGGCTCTACTAGACTTTTAATGTATATTTACTATATTTCATTTACATGATGCATTTATCTTTTTCTGAAAATGTATGTTGCAACAGTTTTGTCTTGTTTGACAGAAAAGACGTGGATAAATCTTTCTCAGTTTGGGATTCTTACTGCAGCGAAGTCATGCAGGGTGAAGAGAAGCTGGTGTTGAAAGGTCACCACTGCAGAAAACTGTTAAAACAGGTTTCTGAGCTAAAGAAGCAGGAGTCTGTTCTAAATGGTCAGGTAAGTATAGCAACAAACACTGCAAGGTGGGGTACATCTTGGGCTCAACACAAGACACTGGCTCAACGCAAGGCACTCCCTTACACACACACACACACACACACACACACACACACACACACAAACAAACATATATCAAATAACAGTAGGGGATGTTTATAGTTAGAAATGTTCCTGAAGTCTATGAGACTGTGAGAGGAAAATTGAACTGCTTGAGGAAACCTGTGCAGGCAGGGGGCAAGCATGTAAAACACTGATTCATCACTGCTCTGATGGCAAAGGGCTAACTGCTGAGCTGCTGTGTTGGCCATCGGCATGGCAACATGATCTCAGCAGAGAAGGTGTTTTGAATGCGAAGAGTGTGTTTAGGTTTCACACAAAAATGCTCTTTTGTGTTGTTGGTTAAAACCTATGTGTTTCTGTAAACCAGAGGTTGCTAATCGTTTTGGCTCATGACCCCATTTTGATATATGAATTTTTTTCATGTGCCCAGTTGTGTAAAAATGTTGATAATTCATTCCTAATTCAGACTTTTTTCTGATAATAAACTATATGTGAGATCCCATCTCGTGACAGAACATCTTGGTGTTATTTTAAATATATATTTACATTTATGTTTTCCCATTACCCTGCTTGCATATCAGATGACTCCACATGAGGGTTGTGGGTCTGAGGTTGAGAAATGATTCTGTAAACTTTAAAGAAAGAAGGCTCAAATCGGGCTGATAGAAGGAGAGTACGTTTCTCTTCTGGGTTCCCATGGCAGCCCATGTGGGAATGTTTCACTTTCTGTATCCCACACCTACTTTTTGGACAGATGGGATGATGTTAGTGAAGACTACCCCAGGGTGTTTTCCTATTGTACTAGATGTAGGATGAAAGTACAGTCATAAGTGCTGTATCTGTGTATTTGGGATTTAAAAAATGGGATTATTCAATAATTATGGTGTCAGTTTTAGTTTGGGTGTACATTACATTTAGTGACAACAGGTGTTTTGTTCAGTTATGTGTAAATACATTTACAAATATCCAGTATACGGGAACTGAGAGCAAGTCTAATTACAGAAGGGTTGATTATAGTGGAAATAAGGATAACAAAAGTTACAAGGGAATATTAGAAATACAACCATCCGGTAACAGCTAACAGGTAACAATAACCAAAAGGGAGTGAAATAAGAGAAGGGTATATAAAGGGAGCAATAGGAAACGGAGACCAGGTGAGAATACTGATAAGATTAACAAAACTAGCATGAAGAACACAGAAGAAAAAGCATAGAAAGATGGAAAAATAACAGGAAGGACAAGGACAGGGCATGATACAGACTCATAATTTCATTTATGCACTTAAAAAGAGGGCTGTAGATGCAGTCTGTCTGGGAGAACCTTCTAGACTCTATAAAAAAATATATAGAGCATAGAAAACATTGTAGTTCCAAAAGGGAAATAAGACCAAGAATACTGTGAAAGCAAAACTCATGTGGCTTCAGATTTATAGGTGGGAAGACATTGAGTGTCCTAGTGAAATACTTAAAACATCCTGGCACTCTGTGGAGCTACTTTTAAGTTTGCATTTTCTAATGGCCCTTATCCAAATTTGGTAAACTTTTGAAAACCTGCAAAATAAAAGTTTGTGACATGCACGTGTACTATTATTCATTGTAAGTCACTTTGGACAAAGGTGTCTGCTAAATGAATAAAATGTAAATGTAAAAGTCACAGACCCTTAGATCAATATCTGATGGAGGTACATTAATTTAATTAGCTATTGTGTGTGTGTGTGTGTGTGTGTGTGCGTGTGCGTGTGCGTGTGCGTGCGCGTGCGTGTGCGTGTGTGTGTGTATAATTTTTTTCAGTGAAATATGTTTAACTTCAATTACAGTGAAAACATAATACCTTTATCTTTTAATATTAATATATTCACTAATGACATATATTATCTATTCGGCTGTTTAGTAAGATAGTAAGATGGGACAAGTCTGTCATGCGCTTTGTATAATACAGTGGAGTCTGCTGAGGATTGCCTTGGGACTAGCCACAATTAGGAAGTGATCTGAATACATTACTACCAGCCACAATGCAAAACTTGAAATGACTTGAAAGCTTTTGTGTTCTTGAGCATAGAAACTGGGAAAAGACCCAACTGAGATAACACAAAGACAATGCAAAATCAGAGCACGAGACAGAGAGACTAAGACACGTGACAAAAACATCTATTACAATATGTTGTAATAAAAAAAAAACAAGCTGAAATCAAACCAGAACAACTGTTAAAGCAAGAACTGAGACGCTTAGTACAAACAATGACAGCTCATCACTGAACAGGTGCTGGCTAAACTGGCTAAATTGAAATAAGAACAAATAAAACCACACGTGGGCCGTGATTACACAGACCTTCAGTACTAAAAACACCTTAATGAACAGACTGTGTAAGAATACATGACATGTATGTGTAAATGCTCACTCTATGTAGTAGTAAGAATGAGTATTCAGACATGCAGTCATCGTGTACTGAAGGATGCAGGAATGTTTGTGATGTTTTGATAGGGTGTGTATGAATAAATGTGAAATAAGGAGTAATGTTAGGTTTGTAAAACTATGGGTGGTAGGAACATTCAACTGTTGCTAAAATAGGTGAACATATTTTTAAAATTATCTGTATTAAATGTACCTAACTAAACTATTTTTCTACAATTAAAATGTTGGGACAAAATTGTGCATGTTTTACAGCTTCAATAATTGCTTATTTGTGAATAGCTGTAACTGTTTCAGTGCTTTCTTTATTTATTAAAGCCCCAGCGACACATTTTCACAGAAGGATATAATAAAAAAACTAGTGGAGCCTGAGTGAATAGTATAAACAATAATTGTAAATAATTAAATACGATATTAATTCATTGTAAATAATGTATGTTATTTTCACTTTATTGCTGCTACGCTATTCAGCCCAGCATCTTGGCCTTGGTGTTAGCTGAACCTGTAAAAGGGCAAAAATAAAGGTATAGGTGAAATCAGGCAAATAGTGTTCTTTGCAGTTATGACATGTTACTGTTTACAAAGTATGTAAACTGTAAATTAAAAATAAGTTATTAATGGAGTAATTATGTGTGAGTGTGTGTGTGTGTGTGTGCGCCCCCTGTGGTGGGTTGGCACCCCGCCCTGGGTGTCCCCTGCCCTGCGCCCTATGTGCTCTGGGATGGGCTTCAGGCTTTCCCGTGACCCTCACCAGGAATAAGCGGTTAAGATAATGGATGGATGGATGGATGGATAATGGATGGATGGATGGATGGATGGAGTAATTATAACAAAATGTAGACAATAAAATATTAAAAAAAAACTGGAAAATGAAGTTCATTAGCAGTTTTTATATTGGACATTAGAAGCTGTCACACTCTGCCCTAGACTAACACGTCACATGAACAATGGACAGGATCTAGGCAAATGATGTAAAGATATTTATGATTACGATCAATTTTGTATGAATCATCCGGTTGTTTTTACATATTTCATGAACCTGATAATTTGTTTGTTTCAGTTACTGGAACTTCAGACCAAAATAGAAAATGAAGTACAGCAAAACACTAAATTAAAAGAAGACGTGTCAGAACTGCAAGAACAGGTTCAAATGACAGTAAGTGATATAATTGCATAATTCAAACGGGTCTTCACTCCCCTTTTCTTGTTAATGTTCCATCTTAATTTAAAATTTCTAGGTTTTCATGCATGTATTTATCCCAGTTTCAACTTTAAGATAGGCAGTTCACAGGTGTTTTATTTGCAGTAGTTCATTGCTCTCACTTATATTTTGATAAGGAATGCAACTTTACATTTATATTATAGAAACGCTTTGAGGAAAGCAAGTCTGTACAGTTGCAAGATGATTTTGACAAAAAACGAAAATGTGTCTTGGCATTGCGTGAAGAAAATTTAGGGTATGAGTTGCAGTTGGAAGACTACACAAGGAAGATAGCTCAGAGGTAGGTGTTACCCTCTAGCTAATTCACAAAGTTTAGAAATGAAACGTCTCTGGATTAACTAAAATGCCTTTCAGGAATTTATGTAACTGTATCTGCAGATGTTGGTTGTCTGAGAGCCCTGACACTTTCTCTTTAGAATGTGATCATACTTACTGAAATAGTCATAAGAAAAAGAACATGCCACATCGCACTAAAGTTTAATCTGTTTATGTAAAAGGTCTTAAATATGCAATGCAGGGCATGGTAGATTAATTAATTTTAGAGTGATAAATATTTGAAATTAACAAAAGTGGAAAGTCATGCACTTCATGTAAAGCAGAGTAGGCTTATTAAAGGCTGAAGGGCTGTGTTTTAATTGGCTGAAGGGCTGTGCTATGAAGGCTGAAGGGCTGTGCTTTAATGGCTGAAGGGCTGTGCGTTAATGGCTGAAGGGCTGTGCTTTAATGGCAGAAGAGCTGTGCTTTATTGGCAGAAGGGCTGTGCTTTAATGGCTAAAGCGCTGTGCTTTAATAGCTGAAAAGCTGTGGTATGAGGGCTGGAAGGTTTTAATTTACATTTTATGTTTTTATTCACCTGATGCTGTGCTCATTTAAAAATTCAGCAACACAAACATTTCTTGCATTTTACATTTGTAAACTAAATACCATGATAGAATTTATAAATATTTATTTTTAAAAGATATATGTTGATGTACGTCCACTTAGTCCTTGTCTTTATTGTATTTTTCTATATTATTTGGCCACAATTCACCAAAACAGTTAAGGGTTAATTCTGTTACTGGTAGCATATATACAGTATGTGTATAATACAACTGTGTATTGTGTGCTATATTCTCTGTGCTGTGTACTTTGTGTTGTCCACTGTGTGTTATGTGCTGTATGCTCTGTGCTGTGAAGTGTCCACCCTGTACTGTGTTAAGTCAGCTTTGTGCCCTGCTGCATGCTGTGCACTCTGTGCTTTGTCAGTGAACAGGCTGTGAAGCAGCTCCACGGAGATCGGAAGCGGATGCTGCTGAAGATTAGTCACAATGAGGAGCAGAGGGAAAAAGACGCTTTGGCGCTCTCCCTTGTGGCTGTGACTCACAGCGCTACCAAGATCCAGCTGGAGGAGCTGAAGCAACAGAGCTTCATGTCAGAGAAGAACATCAGGGTCTGTCACCCATAAGACATCTCCATATGTCCTGGATACACACAAGATACACCATGCCAAATAATATACTCTCCTACACTTCAGCTACCAGGGCTACCAAGGGTCATACATTACCAATGAAATGCACTGAAAGGTCACACTGTAAGCTAACACTCTGAACTAGCTGCATTCCAGGCTGCATTGAGTTCCTAAATGAACCTGGTTCCCAAGGCAACCATTTCAGACGCGGTCCGATGTTATGTTCTCAAATGAAATGACATGTACACATAATTAGTTAAGCTCCTCCATCTCTGTATTGGACAAGCAAACAATAGTAGGGCATAGCTATACGTCTGCTGGGAAAACACGTGAAAATGCGTGCTACATCGATAAACAAAATCCTGTTTTATTCGGCATATGCCCGTAAATAGATGTATATCCAGTACTGGTTCCGTACTGGCACGCAGGACACACGTGCGGCTCATGAATATTTGTCTTGTATATGGTACTTTGTCATTTCATTCTGAACTATGTTTGTACACATTTATGTCAACGTGTCCACGTAAGAAGAGAATCTATTGGAAAATAAACAAATCAGCAGATGTTGACAAAGGAGGGAAAGACAACAAGGGTTGTTTACAGCTCAGAAGTAAAGCTTGATGTATTCATTTGTATTGGTGAATTAAAAACAGTATGCTTAGATTTTACTATATGTACAAGTGACATGATGCTTCCATCAAGAGGAATAAGCATTGTGAGTGACCTAGCAGTCACTCCACAATGAATTCAGATTTTTCTTTTTTTTTAAGTTAGTATAATGTGTTTAGTACCATTTTCAGGAACACAGTCGCTACGGAAAATGAGATATGTGTTTATTTACATGGTTAAAGCAAAAAAGACAGCATCTGACCAGTGAGGCAGACTTTAGCACACACAGTATGAGAAAAATCGTGAGTGTGTTTAGAAACATGGCTTTAATATGCATTACTCACATATAAATAAAACCAACATGTACCAAATATGAAGCAACACTCCAGTAAACCATCACATGCACATGTTCTGATTTGAATTATTAGCTCTTCTGGTTCTTTCACCAGAAAGTGGCAGAAAATCTGAAGAACCAGGTGAAGAATGAAATGAAATCACAGGAGATTTTAAAGGTAAATGGCTTATTTCACTTTCCTCTGCTTGTGAACATCCTTTATAATTTATCTAATGTTCAAAGATACAGCATTCCTATGTTAGTGTTTAAACCTTATACCTGAAATAGCTTCACAGGTCTTCCTTGCTTTAAACCAAGGTATAAAAACTTCAATACACTTTGTATGTTTATGTATTCTGCATGATAAGACTGCACCAGAGCAGACATAGTGCAACGGCCCACGGGGCACTGTCCACAGGGTGACAACACAATCATCCGTTCATATCACTCAAAGTTATTGTTGGGGGAGATAACTTTCCAAATCTATCCCACTAAAGTTTGGATCTGGCACGTATCTGCATTATGGAGTCCATCTAGAGGCTTACATGGGCACTAAAGCACAGTATATAAATATCTCACCTCCCCTGTGGGTGGGCCACCAGTGTGTACCAGTCATTACATTGTGAATTCTTCTTTCTAGGTAGCTGTCATAGTGTATATATCAAATCCATTTCATGCGTTTTATCATCCTGCATGTAGTGGGCTTGAATAATGATGTGCTGTGTGGAAAACAGCTGGTACAACAATTTAAACATAGGGACACATTGATGTTTTCTGGGTTTATATATGCAAAAGATCCAGTTAGAAGAATATGCTGCCTGGGTTTTTCTGGTAAAAAGTCAAAATAATTATGTTTTTTCTTTTCATTTATTGGAAGCAAACCTGTTAAACACTTTCTAAAAAATACTGGGGTAAAAGAAAGGTTTGAAAGTTTTAAGCATGTTTTTTTTTCTTCACTATGTGGAACCCACATACTGGGCGGCACTTTACTTTTGTAAAGATTAACCCTGCTCTGGTACCATGGGGTCTGTCTGACCCCACTCCTCTTTCAGTCACGTTTTTCTTTGAAACTATCACGATTAGACACCTCTCCATTCACGTATCCTAATAACGAGACACACGTTCACTAGTTTTCCTGTTTTTCTGTTTATTTTTTATTTATGTTTTTTTTTTTATTTGGGGTCAAATCGACCCCATAATACCTTCCACGGAACATACATATGTTTTGAGGTTTTGTTTAGCTTAACAAAATGACAAAGACATTCTGGCATCTTTAGCCTACCTTAGTGACACTGACAGTGAACATGAGGAAGATATTCAGAGCAGTTTGAGCTGGGATGAAAGTGACTCTGAACCCAATGAAGAGTCAGACTCGCACAGTGAACATGAGGATGATATTGAGACAGTTTGAGCTGGGATGAAAGCGACTCTGAACACAATGAAGAGTCAGACTCAAACAGTGAACATGAGGACGATATTGAGACAGTTTGAGCTGGGATGAAAGCGACTCTGAACCCAATGAAGAGTCAGACT
>JABJVR010006340.1:0-12555 GCA_025773905.1 Chitala chitala
TATGCTTTTAATTGAACCTTAATGTAAATTTAACCTTATTGACCTTTTCTACAATTACTGGGTCGATCCAGAAATTGCCAACAAGCTTTATTTATCTTTGACATCAATTTAAAAAGCATGACAAAAACTAACTGATGATGATTCTGAACATTTTCAACATTTATGGTATATTTCAATGAATATATTGTTAATAATCACTTAAGTCACTGCTACTGAGTAAGCTTTCTTTGTCATTGGCACCTGTTTCTGCTGTTCCTTCACTTTTTAAAAATGATTAATGATTACAGGTCAGAGCACTAGAGTCAGACTTTAAAGTTTTTTCTTCGTAACTCTTATTTTGAGATAAGATTAGATCGAACTTTATTGATCCCACGGTGGGGAAATTCTCTTGTTACACAGCAGATCAGAGGAAAGCGGAATAAGGTGCAAGAAACATTTCAAGTGTATTTACAAAGAAATCTAAAAGTAGATTAAATAAGACAGAAAATTTAAAATAAAATTAAAGATAAAATAAATTAAATAAATAAAAATATAACCAAGAGTGTATATAAGTAGTGACCAGAGGAATTTATGCTAAACTGTTGAGTTGTACAGTATTACAGCGGTGGGAATGAAAGATCTGATTGTCTCAATAAATTAAGATGGCTAAGCACAGACAGGTTCATATGACTGACCCTTCGTGGGGTACCTCGTACAGGAGGGAGGGTGGAATTGCAGTGGCTGTCTGCCATTGGTCAGGCTGCAAGCGTGTCACTCAGATGAGGAGGTGGAGTCACAGAGGCCAGGTAGTGGCTATATGCAAAGTGACAGGTGTTTTTGAAGCTCATGGTGTTGCAGTGGTTTTGGTGTAGGTTAGCTATTTGGCTATTGGCAGTTGGAGGTAAAAGACAGCAGGAGCTTGTTGGGCTGCACAAAACACCATGAGCAGTGCCTCCTGGGGCCATTAAAGCTGCTCAGTGGCACACTGACAGTACAGGTTTATGTAGGCTGCCCCCTGCTTCTCTCAGGAGGCAAAAGCCCTTGTTAGCTGTGCTCTTAGCGACTACTGTGTAGTAATCTTCTTCCAAGGGCACAGGAGGGATCCCCATTAGGAAGGCTCTTTGGTGTGCCTCGCTCTTCTGTCTCCGTTTCAGTTTCCCTGGAGCAGTGTCAGCTGATACGCCACACTACTGCACTACAGGTACGTCAGCAAAAGGTGCATGCTCTTTTGTGTAACTGATGTTAAGGGTTAGTCGGGGCACTAGTTTTGCTGTTGACTAGCACCTAGTGAATGACCCTGAGCAATATTACAGTGAGCGTGTTTTAGTTTTACGCTGCTTTTCAGTACACAGCAAAACAACATCCTGAGTTTCATTCGCTTATGCCTTGTCTTTCTCTGCTTCATTCTTTAAAATTTTATAAAACATATTTAAGCGGTACATAACTGAGAAATTAGATGAAATTCTGACATCTAATAGCTATGTAAATGATTCCTTTGTAATAAAAAATGACTGGAGATCTTAAGATCCATGGTTGATGCATGTGGTAGAAATACCAAAACATGACTGATAAAGTTATTGTATCCCATAATGTACAGCTGATGTGTACGCAGAGTGCAAGTGGTTTAAAATTATGGCTGGTCTCTAGTATAAAAGTAAGAAGCCACAATACTACATTGCATGTAAGGTCATTTTTATCTTAGTTTTAGTTACATCTTTGGCAGAGCACACCAGATACTTCTCACAGTATTGAATGATTATTGGGTAGCCGTCACTAGTTTCTTGACTGGCTACTTTGTAGCGAGTATCGGAAGCTTTTTGTCGGTGTGTGTGTGTGTGTGTGTGTGTGTGTGCGTGTGTGTGTGTAAACTAAACCGAGTCTTCCATAGTTGTCCTATGATTACATACTCTGTCCACCAGATGGAGTTGCCAATGGCAGACCTGGTTAGGTTTCTCCTAACAATAGCATACTTGTACTGTAATGTGGAGTCAAAGATAAACATTTTATATGTATGAACACCAGGATGTGCATGTACTGAACATTTTAAATGTGTTTTGTTTAAAGCATGTTATACAACATTGTGTTTGACATTGGTTGTAAATCAATTTCTGTTTTTAAATGTAAAAATTAAATTTCTATGAGATCATGTGCCCAGTATGAAGATTGAGAATAAGGGCCTTGTGTGTCTTTCATTAGGTTTTCATTTATTCCTAGCTTGCATTTATAGATTGGCACTTTAGTCTTTTAATGATGACCTCCAAGCAACACTGAGATAAATTATACTCAAATATAACTAAATCATATTTTTAGTCAAATATGGTGACAGTTAATGAATGAATGCTTTATTTGGAATGCTCTTTGACAATAAATTCATAAATTTTGTTAATGCTATTAAATGTCTAACATCTTTGATTAGAAATGAGCATTTGTTTATTAAAAATACAATAACTATGCTGCTTGGTCTTTTCTGAACAGGTCCTTAGAAAGGCAGCCGCGTTAGTTGTCATTTGACAGCATGTTTGCATCTCACCATCTACTTTTACACTCATCTCTGGAAGTACAACAATGTAAAACTTTAATAAGAGTCACCCTCCCACTCAGGAAAAAAAAAAAAACGTTTCTCCCTTTGCTGGTATGAAAAAATGGACAAAAGTGGACTACAGCACATTGCAGAGGACATCACGGTGACTGATAAGGGCAGGGTGGACACCTTAAATGGAAGACCATTTTACAGGGTGTGTAAAGAACGTGACCTGCACCTAGTCCCATATCACAGCACAGGAAATCCCATGAATCTGAGGAAAGTATCTGAATCTGCTTTAAACAGGTCAAGATTACTCATATTTCCTGTCCTTCCTGCTTGATTGGGTTTATCTGTGGTTCAGGTGTTGTTGCTGCGGGTACAGTAGCTGACTGAAATGGGGTGGCAGAAACATGATTCAATGTGGTGAAAGTGCTCATAAACTTAATTATTAACTTGAATTTTTTTTTTTTGGAGGGGAAAAAAACATGTGGACCCCGTTACACTCATGCCCATGACTAATGTCATAAAATTTAAAATGTAATAGCAACGTACTGAAGCAAAGATCATACTACATAATGTTAAACATCAGACTGGAATGTTGGTAATGGATTACCAGATATTACCAGATATTAATGTTGTTTTTACTATCATTGATGGTGAATCATTTTTTAAACTGCTTTACTAAGATTTGTTGAGCTTTTAATTGCTGAGTTTTATCTTCATTTAATTACTTTAAATCCTTTAATTTTACAGTTATTTAAAGAATAAATTTGTTGTGATATTTCATAGCTGTATTTAAAAGTCACTTTGGATGTATTCTTGGAGAAAACAGAATTTTTTGAGACCTCTCATTCTTCAGTGCCAAGTTAACCATAGCTAATTTAACCATGTATATTTTCAGTTAATTCAATTAGTAACATGTCTGCCCTAGAGAAGCATATGCCTCGTCTAGCTGATAGAACACTTACCCTTTAGTGCAGAATTTTCCATGAAGTCATCCAACCGACGGGTTCCCCAGCCTAAGAAGGCATCTGGGACTTCAGAGCCTCCTAGCCACGAGGACCTTCACCGTGAGCTGCTTATGAGTCACAAACGGTATGGCTGCTATAGGGACTGCAGTACAGAGTGCAAGCACGTGTGATGTGGAGTTTGCAGTAAAAACTGTAAAATTTTCCTGTGGGGTTGCTGAACTGTACAGGCAATAATCTTTTTACAAGATGAGCAACATGGAATGCAGCACAGACTGAGACCTGTCTGTTATCTTTCTATGTGATGACAGTGTAACCATTTTTTGTGGTCTGACTTTTACCACCAAACAACTTGTGTGTGTGTATGTGTGTGTATGTGAGTGCATGTATGCACACACGTGTAGGTGTGAAACTGTGCCATGATTTCTCTCTTCATGACCACAATATGACCACAATGCATGTGTATGACCACTTTCTCCTGCCCAGGGGCCTAGTACCGAATGAGAAGTCAGAGCTTCAGCGGGTCATGGAGCAGCGCCGCTTGGAGAAGAGCCGAGAGCAGGAGGAGGCCCTGAAGCCACCCTCTGATCTGGAACAGGAGCTGCGCAAGCGGCAGCTGAAGCTGCAGGAGGTGGGAGTCTGGGAAAACAAATAATATGTAAATAATATCACACTTCTGACACCATTGCATGATCATGTCCTTACACAAACATAGAGTTTCAGTTCTACATGGGGTTATGGTGTTGTACCACCATAGGCCCATGTCATGGAGCTGGTAGTAATGTTCTTATATGACTGCAGTTGGTCAATTGTATTGGGACAACAACAGTGACAAAGCTCACTAAAAACTTACTGAATAAACCTAAATAAGAGAAGAGTGTGTTTTAGCTGTTAGAGTTGAGTTGGGCTGTACGCCTGCAAGTCTCTAAGCAACTTGAGTTGTCTCACAGTATGAGCAGGAGGAGCAGAAGCAAAAGGAGAACGAGGAAGATGTTCCAGAGTTTGTGCGTGTCAGGGAGAAGCTGAGACACCTCCCAGTGTCTGAGCAGTAGGGCTCTGAAGCACATGTTCTTCACTGTGGTCCTTTGTCACTCTCCTGACGTCATTATTATGGGACTGCCCTAACACTGCTTCCTGATAACACCATACAAGGTGTGTCTGAATTCACTCTTCTGTGATGACATCATTGCCTTGGACCTCCCTCAACATACTTCTGCTTGCACACATCATGATCATGTCCCCTTCCTGAGCAAATTCTGTTCTTTTGACATTTTAACTGTGATTCAGTGGCCCAAGACACTGAAATAATCCTGTATTTTGTTATACATGGTTGTTTTCCAAGAAAGAGGTCACAATGACCAAACTACAGTGCAGCAACTATTGTGATTTACAAAAAATTTCAAGGCATATACTTACTTTCTTTGTAGTCATGTAACAGTAACAAAGTAATTGAAAGTAGTTTTCAATAGTTCTGTATGTGCATTCTATGAAAGTATGACAAATAATTTGCAGAATATAAAATAATTTACTGTGTTGTGACTTTTTTCTTTACTAACTGGTCAAAAAATGAGAAAGGTAGCTCGTATGTGTAATACATGAATAAATAAATAAATAATTTAAATTAAACTCACAGTACCACTTGTTAAACTGTGGTAAACATTAAGACACTTTTCAAGAAACCTCTGCCTATAGCTTTTCTGTTTTTCTGGGTCTGCTGGTGTGTGTGTACACATGTTCTGTTTTGTTCTGTTTTTTTTTGCTACATTTTGATCAGTCTGTGTTTGATTGTACAGAAGGTTTTAGGGTTAAACAATAATAATACATTTTATTTATAAGGGCACCTTTCCAGCACTCAAGGTCACTACAGAAAAGAAACATCAACAATGACAACATAAAATACAAGAAAAATCTGAGTATTCAGACAAAACTCAATATAAGCATGACCAAGAGTTACAATAAATATCCACTTGTGAACAGATATGTCTTGAGATGAGATTCAAATGTGGCCAAGCAGTCTGTGTCGCCATTACAATCAGGGAGAGAATTCTGAAGACGAGGAGCAGTATGTGATGTTCAAGCACGAGTAATGAGCCTAGACAAGGAGGATCGGAGTGTACGAGGAGTACACATCTGCAAAAGTTCTGAGAGATTTTAAAGTCAATATGATATTTGACAGGCACCAATGAAGTTGCTGGATGGAAGGGGTGATGTCATCATCAAAGGTAGTCTGGGTTATTATACAAGCAGCAGAATTCAGAATTAATTAGAGTTTATAGAGAAGTTTATGAGGAAGGCCATCAAAGAGTGAGCTGCATTAATCAATTCAAGAGGTAACTAAAGCACGAGTAAGTACAGCAGCAGAGTGAGAGAGGGATGGAGACCTGCAACGTTATGGAGGTGAAAAAACCACGACCTAGAGACATTATTAATAAGGGATTTAAAGGATAGGGTACAGTAAAAAATAATCCCTAGGTTTCTAACCTGCGGGGACACAGACATAATAAAATCATCAACACAAAGGGAGAAATGATTAAGCCTAGAGAGATTAGATTTAGTACTCATGAGCAGAACCTCAGTTTTACTGCTATTCAGTTAAAATTAGAGCAAAACCATGTTTTTCTTTTAGACAAGCAGTTAGTAAGACGAGAAGGTGGAAGAACAGAATCAGACTTAGTAGATGGGTAAAGCTGTGTATCGTCAGTATAGCAACGGAACTGAATACCAAATTTCCTGAAAATATTACCAAGAGAAAGTAGGCAAATGACAAACAAAAGAGGGCCTAAAACAGAACCGTAACAGATCCGCAATTGACTGGAGTAGACTGCAAGCAAAAGTTGACTGACCAAAATGAGTAATTTGAAAGGTGTGAAATGAACCAAGCAAAAGAAGTACCTAATGCCAATACCGGCTAAACAGTTTTACAATATTGTATGCGAGTTAATGAAGACTTATTTCAAATGATTGTTCAGTGTAGAAACTCTGTACACTCACTGACGTCCATTGCGAAAATGTACGTCTAGTCTCACACAGTAACACATCCCCTGAGGCAAATTAAGTCGTGAGCCGGGTGTATAGCTATTGCACTACCGGGAATATGGAAATCGATTTGTAGACCGGCGTCCGATTTAAACTCCGATGTTTCCCCAAACCCAGCGTCTTTCACATGGAAATAGCGCGCGGTTCAATTAGCTGATCTTTTTACTTCAGCGCTGGACACGACATGAAAAGGCACCATCTGCTGGGTCAGCGACAGCCTACAACCTGTTGAAAAGAAAGAGTATGCCGCACGCAAAGTGTGTGCGAGACAGTGGGGGACGGGTTCCCTACAGATCCTGACAGCCTATTGATATGTTTCACAAACTCGTCATTCACATCAAAGGCTTCCTACGATGGAAACTCATCCGCGACGTAGTAATGGATTGTAACTGTTAGACAACGGAAATCGCACTCAAGCACGGTGAGAAACAGGTAAGAATTTCAAAAAGTAGCCTACTTTTAATCCTGGTTCTCCTGCCATGTGATGCGCTTTGGAGAAAACAATGAGCGAAAGGGGGTGACTACGGTAATTCATCACTTCTGTGATCGTGGCAGCCAGCTGTCGCGGGCACTCGCCTTTTCAATACACTTTTTTTTCAAACTATTCATCTGTGTTCAGACCCACCTCCTTTCATACCAGGAGCGTCGTGTGTCGCCTGAACAGGCGCATTCAGTCTCTAAAATTCATTTGTACGTGAAATAAAGACGGTAGCGGAATTTAATTAAAAATACTGTTATTTTTATTTTATTTTGACAGTTTGCTTAAAACTCATATACTAGTGTTTTCGTATTAAATTTGACAATTGTTTAAATCTTGATTGACCGTCAAGGATGTTGGTTATCCCCTTTATATCTGACAGAGTAGTATAACCGAAATCGAATGTCACTCCAGAACAGCTGAAACTGCATCGTGTTGCCGTCTGGATATAAGCTGATGTAAACATTTTTTCCAGTGCTTGAATGTATGAACGCATTGCAAAATCTGACTGAATTCTCAACGTAAAAGGTATGTAATACATATTTTGCGAACGGACAACAACGTTTATGTCCTGGAGGTCTCTCAAACTTCTTATTTTCATTCATGTATAAAAAGTAAGAAATTAGTTAAATATTATAAAACATAAATCGTAACGTGTAAAACAAGGTTATATGTTACAATGTTTTTATTTTCTCCGTTAGCACTTTAAAACGCCTGTTATGTGAATCTTTCAAGAGGTCCGTCAAGTCATGTCCAGTTTGAAGCGTGCATCTTTTATACCTGTACATCTGAGAACTTTCTTCCCAAAAGAGTTTGTTAAAAATAAGCGTTTGCGTTGAATTTTAATTAATTATGTTAGTATAGTTTATACGAATACGCAGACTGTTGTATACCGTCAAATCAGCTATAGAATAATAGTTGGTATTTTGCAATTCACAAGTCCTGTTTGCTAGGCAACAACTTCAAAGCCAGTTTCAAGTTTGTTATAAACCATTCTCAAGTTACGTCGTCGTCATTATAATATAGCAGTACATTTATCGCATCGACGACGTACTGCGCTGTGGCAGTAAGATGAAAGAAAAGCTGCCCATCCTCGGTTTTTTACGCTTAAGTGTGTAAATATTTTTGTAGACTGACTTGACTGAGTTCTTCACAAGATTATCAACACGCTGTCTTTTGATTATTTACGAACAGGCTTCAAATTATACCTGCTCTTCCTGTATATGCACACATTAAATACGATTTGGTGAATGGGTTCAGTAAAGCATCATCGTATTTGTATTTGGAGGAAAATACAAAACAAGTAATTCATTGTCCATGCTCTTTAGTAAGCAACAATGTCGCCTGTGAAGATTTTGATACGTCTTCTTTTAAGATAAAAAATGGTTCGATATTACAATCACAGGGTGTTTGAAATGTTTATTCCGCGGTTTTCAAAGAATATTTTCTGTTGGATTTAATTAATTTTAAAATGTTGGCTAATTTTAATATCTTTTGCAATTTGCCTGTATTCATTGTTTGCGGTCATTTATAGGCAGATGTCAGTTATTATTCAGTTTAACATGACTATATGGTTTATTTCCACAACGACCCTTTAGTTTTTAAGAACAGAGGCCATTAGTTCGAAAATTATAGCATTTATACCTAAAGCTGGCCGTTTTAATAGATGTTGTGTAACTCGCTACCTTTTCTGTTCTTAACTTTACTGATTCTCAATGTTAACAGAAAACGAGTGGGCAGTCACCCAAAAAAGGTGATAAAAGGGTTCGTGAACAAAACAGCAGGTCGTCGAATAACTGTATGTGATTAATTTTGCCTGATTAACCAGTGCCTACATCTTTCTGCCAGTTTGTCACCTAAATCTGCAGCCGGCATGTCCAATTACGACAAGATAAACGAATTAGATGAAATTCTAAATTCGTAGGGACACTAACATTTAATGTACTGTTATTTACACACTAAACCCACTACTAAAACTATTGTAATAGTTGTAGTGTTATTGTTTCTATTGTTGTTCAACTGTTCCGTACCTGTTACAGTGCGAGGGAGGCGCTGCGGGGTTATGAGTATGTGAAAAAGTTAGTGAGTCTGGGAGAGAAGAAGACGGAGTAAGCGATTTGTGAGAAGCGGGACTCGGTTCCGAAGTTTTATGTTTTATTATCGCATTTTGTGAGGGTTCAGCGTGAGCTGCGGCTGTGATAGCACTTCGTGTTATCGGTCTGCAACTTGTTAATAAAGCACGTTAAAGCGCTCGAGTCGGCTGATCACCTCCCTGTGAGTACGGGGCATCACACTATATTAATCCTTTCTGTATTAGCCACATTCGCCACTGTCCTCTGAAGTACGTATAAAATGTTCTATAAAATACACATTTATGAGATTCTCATAAGAAATGTTTCATTGTCATGTTTCTGAGAAATCGGCAGTGAGCGCAGTCAGATAATTACCAGACAACGGAGTACTGGGAACTGGACGTGAATCAGTGTTAAATATGCTGGCCTTTCGAGTTTAAGCTGGAGGTGTCCCATGCTGTGCCGAGACAGAAGAGCTGAATGAGACAGCACGGGTCTATTGTGTTCATTCATTGACACAGCCACAATCACTAACAACTGGGCAACGTTCTCTGGTACGTTTGGAAAGTATCGTTTATATGGATGTACAATTTATGTCTTTTTAAATTGTTCCATTTCCTTTATTTTATTGCGCCTGAATTGTGGATGCGCAACACCTCCAAAGTGCGGCTGCACTGAACTCCAATTCAGTGCGAGTTCATGTATATTTCTATTACATTTTTCTTACATCTGCATATCATGCTTACTCCAGGAAAAAAGGATGTGGACACTATACAGTCATTCAAATTCACCCTTAAACTCATGTAGGCTACCAGGGCCAGTTTATAGACTCAGCGTCTGAGCTGGTCCTTGCAGTAGAGAAATTTATAGAGTGGTAGTGACATATTAAATATATGTTAGGTGTAGAGACTTAAAAAACATGCAATTAAAGTCAGTACATGCTTCAGCCTTAGTGACAAAGCTTATGAGGTAAGAGAGAAAGTTAGATGTTAGTTTTTTTTTACTGGGTTTGTTTAGGCTGTGCTATTCATAGTTTGTACTGCAAGTGATGATCAATGTCCTCTGCTGTGTAAAAGCCATTGGGGTTCTAATCAATACATGTGAGGATGACCCTCTGTTATTTTCCTTGTATCTTACACACGCTAATTATAGCTACTGTGTGGTCGAACATTTGCCCCGCTGATATCTAATTAGTGGACACACTTGGCTAATGTGTCAGGATCAGGACTGTGGGCATTCAACTGTCCATCAAGTCGACTTTCATTAAACTGGGTAAGGCTTAAGAAGTGCATTAGTTTTACCCATAAGGAAGGCATTCAACCTGAAGCACTTTAGTAAATAACCAGCTAGGCTAATGGTATTTTTTTTTACACAAGGTGAAACCATCTGCTAGGCCAGCAGGTACTCTGTTGTGTTTGACTACTGGTGCAGTATATCTGAATGCCTAGTATTATTATACAGGCAGTTCTGACTGTTTCCCAAAAACCCTAACAGGTGTCTTTTCATACAGTTGTTTAGATTCTTCAAAAATTATATGCCATTCAAACTCACAAATTACAGGGTTTTTAAATCCATGTCATACCAATTTCAGGTTTTACACGGCTTTACTGTTTGTTTAGTCATGCTTTGTGCCACTTACAAATTTGCATGATGACTTGCTCAAGAATCACTGCTGCCAATCAGTTTGCTAATATTGTAGGGTGTGACAGTGAAGGGGAGAGGAGACTGAGTGAGGAGGCAGCAGTGAGAGAGACAGACATGTTTGCAGGTGCTTCAGATGTTATCAGATCATTGGTTTATTTTATCACTTTTGTTGGGATCCCCTGATTAATTTACTGCCAATTAGATTCTGAGCAGAGCTCAGAACTGAGTAGTACAGCATGGCATTTGCCAATCTTTGACCTTTAGAATCTAATGAGTGAGTCAAGGTTTCACCTTTGACCCTCTGCCCCCCCGCCCCACACATACACACACTTCAAGAATGTGACCTCAGCCCACTCATCTAGGACCCCAGTTCCCCCCACTCTTGATTGTGATTGTGTGATAGACATCTGGGAGGGGTGATGAAGAGAGGTTGGGGGGGCTTTGTTTGCATGTTGAAACTGGCACAATGCTGGCTTCCTTTGTGTAGGCATCTGCCTCTGTTCGTGTGAGCAGCCTCCCATAGTTTACACCCATCCATCCATTCTCAATTTTAATTTGAAGAGAAAAACAAAAAAAATAAACAATAAAAAATAGTGGTTCATCAAATGGGTATGTGAAACAGAGTCACACACACTAGGCTGGCAAAGAGCCACAGATTTGACATCTTTTGGTAGATGAGTGAATGCATGCATTAAGTAACAATTTTCACACTTTTATTACTGTTATTATTTATTTATTACTGTTATTAAAAGCTAGCTACTGACCACCCTAGTCAATTTTTTATGAAAATGTACATAAATTTGGCAAAACTACAGCTTTCTGTTTTTAAAGGAAATAGCTGTTTGCTGTAGATGGCAGGGGTGACATTCTTTTTCTTGTTTAGAGTGCCAGGTCATTGATATTGAAGAGACCTTGACTGTTGACTCCCATGTAACAGACATTGGAAGTTATACAGCACTTCAGGTGATGCTGCTGGGATGTGCTTTATAAATAAATTTGACTTGACTTGACTTGACATTGAGAACATACATGTTACAATGAAATTTGTTCTCTGCATTCCATCCAACCCAAAGACACATGAAACCCAAAGATGTTTGATGTTTTCATGGTGCTGTAATTCATAAATCCAGCAGGTGGCACAATACTTGTAAAAATGTGAAACACACAGCTATGTCCAGGACAGGATTAAAACCCTAGTGGGTTCCTGGATGTTCCACCTCTGAGGACCCGCTTCATAATACCTTGCATTTAATTTCCATTTTAAAATAATTATTTTATTACTATTATAAATAATAATTATTTTTGCATATGGGCCATATGGCATGCAAGGTCCCTGGGTGCGCACACAACTTGTCCTGATGGTAGATCCAGCCTTGATTGTGCCCCTGACCAAATGAATAAATAAATTATATTGAAATGGGTAGGTTCTGTTTTGCCACAGTTACTATAACCCATGTTAGATGTTGAAGAGATACCTGGAAACAGAGTTCATGAAATGTAGGCTGCATTTCTGCACAGGTAGTTCATTTGATTGATGCTGAGCCGTCAACATGAGGCCCGTGGTTACAGTGAAAAAACTGATACTTTATTTTTTACTCCATAACTTCCTCTTTAAAAGTAAAGTGCAAAACCCAAATATTCTTTGTTTTGACTCTGGATTGATGCGTTTATATTAGTTTTTCCAAGTGGGCTTTAACACTAATAACATACGACATTTTTTAAGACTTTCAGGCTTGGAGTCTGAATGTATAGTTGCATGTATTCTCTCAGTTATGCATAATAGAATAGAATAGAATTCAACTTTATTGTCATTACACATGTATAGATACAGGGTAACGAAATACAGTTTAGCAT
>JABJVR010006341.1:0-12554 GCA_025773905.1 Chitala chitala
TATTTTTTTTTTTTTTTAATAAATATAGACACTTGAGTATTAAGAATTTATAGTAATCAATGCTACAAGGGTTTTTTTTCCATTTTGGATTTCTAAATTCATTTATCATGTCATCTGAAAATATGGTTTGTCCCACTAGGAATTATAGTACTAGTTCCAAACTGTTATCTGAAGCCTCTGTTAATAATATGGTTTTGTTGTATATTTATTTGAGGAATGATGTTATTTTTTAAGCCAGTCAGATGCTTTTACTTCATTTCCAATTTTACACATTGAAATAGGTTTTTTACTTGACCAATTCAGATAGCATGTTGTATAACTTACCACTTAGTAAGAGCTGTTTTTAACATTTGCATGGCAGACCTTCAGAAAAAAAAATCTGTGTAATTGCTATCAAATGGGATGTTGTCAGAATAAATGCACTCGTTTCCAAGAACTTACAAGGACAAAGAATATGTGGAAGTTTTTAAAAGTGTTGAGGATAACAAATATTGTTTTTAGTGAAGTCAACATGAAGTTAAATGTTTCCAACATTAACAAGGAAATTTGCATCAGGACAGCAGTGCCAGGCTAGAACAAAGCTTAAAAAATAATTGGCAGACCCGTTCTGTGCAAATTTTTTTTCCAACTTGATCACATGACTGAACATCTTACCTGTAGCCAAGCAGGGTTAACTGTTAAGCCTCTCGTTCATGTTGTAAGCTGCCTTGTCTCAGAAAATTCAGTGCTTGTGGAAAAACAGCCGAAAAGAGTATAATCTAAGGTCTTTATGTATTTACAGTCTGAACGAGTATAAAAACAGATTTATCTTTACTGACTGGCAGCTGATCCAATGATACGCAAAACTGTGTGCATCCCCAGTCAAAATTTGTTACTGAGAAGTGCTAAATGAGAAAAAGTGATTACTTTACACATTACTTATTGATAAAGAGTCCTGATTACCCAAAGACATAAAGATGACACGTTTCTTTACCGTTTTAAACAATTTCAAAATAACAAAAAAGAAAAGGGCTCAAAGCAAAAGCTTGGACACAGTGTATGGTCACTACTTAGTAACACCCTGTCTGGCAATCATCACAGCTTTTAAATACTTTCTGTAGCTAGCTAAGAGCCCTAATAAGATAATAAGGGATTGAGACCTTGGTAAAGTTATCTGAGAGTTCAAATCTGTTGGGGTGGGCAACTTTTGCATGGTGTTTTTTTTTTTTTTTTTTTTTTTACTCAAACTGTTCAAAACAAAAATAATACACTAATCTTGCTTAAAATGTTGAAGACACTGTTTCTTTCATCTTTACGCACTTTGAAGATGAGTTCATCCTCCACTTACTTCACTATTCACTATAACTGAAATTTTGAGCAGGGGTGCCCACATTTTTGCATATCACCGTTTGTGTGTGGCATTGCCTGTCCTACACCAGTGTTACGCTTTTAAGTCCTGTTCATTATGAAAAACCAAGAATGCTTTCAAGCAAACTAAATGATTACTCTATCACTTAATGTAGTAATTGTGGAATATTAGTCAACTGCAATTCGTACGTAGTTCAACTTGTGCCAATGTTGTATGCTGCTGCTAATTTTGTACTTTCTGATCCCTTATTCCATATTAGATGTTACTTGTGTAATTCTTCATTCACTAACCTGTTGTAATGCAAAGGCAAACAGTATAAGCGGGTTTTTGTGCTACGTATCTCCGTCTCCTTTTGATTTATTCACTAAAACTGAACTGGGAATGATTTTAATCAGCAGGCAACCAAAGCTTGCAGTTCACTGTGGAATGATCTGCTGTTAAATCACATGCACTGCACTGGTTTATCAGATCTCTGGGTATTTTCACTGCCAAAACACATTTTCTTACAATAACCACAAAGGATGCATGATAGGAGCTTGTAGAACACTGAACTAACTGACTCCTCATGTAACAGATCATGTGAAAATAAAAAAAAGTCCTAATTTTGTTTTGCTTTGACTCAGGTTTACATGTTTAAAATTAATTTTGCGTATGATTCAAGTTTGACAGTTTGAGGGGATGGTATTAGTCCTGTGACCTTTACAAATATTTCAAATTAAATTTTATTTTACCTCTGTAAATTAGTTACAGGTTTTCTGTAAATACAAAGACAAATTAAGCATTAAAATGGTTCAAACAACAAATATAAATATAAGCACAGGTAGAACTACCTGCTGGGCATTTCTGCCAGACGCACTTCTGCCAGTGCCATTTGGACTGGTGCAGGGTCATCAGCTGGGAGCCACCCTTCCTTGATGTTTCGCTCCTTTAATCCCGGAACATCTCAGGGTGGTGGAGCAGCGGCAGGGACGTCTCCCTGCTGTCCCCTGCAGCAGCCCTAGGATCCCTCCCTCCCCCACGCTTTATCTTTCCTGCGCAGCCAGAGCCAAAAGCTCCCTTGCTCCGCCTCCTCTGCCAGATCTTTCAAGGCCTTCTGCAGTTTATGGCCTCTAATTCTGAGAGTCTTAAGGAATCGCTGAGTGGAGGTTCCTGTGAAGCCTCTACAGCCCACCTCCACTGGTAAGTTGTATACTCTCCACCTAGTTTGCGTGCATGCAGATACAAGCTCTGCATACTTTTCCCTTTTCCTCTCAAATGCTGCCTCCATCCCTTCTTCCCATGGCACGGTTAGCTCAGCCAGAATGACAACCTTTGTGGTTGTAGACCAAATTACAATGTCGGGTCTGAGAGCTGTTACGACAATCTGCTGGGGGTGTTTCAGTTGTCAGCCGACTTCGGCCCTCATCTCCCACTTACCTCCAGGGGACAACAGGGACCTCTCCTGTACCATACTGCTTAGCGCCTCACCCCCTTGTCTGATGAATTGCACAAGCTGATGTGACTTTACTGGCTTGGCTTTGTTTGCCTCGAGCCTGCATGGTTCTACAGCCTCAGCTAACTTCCTCAGGACCTGGTTGTGGCACCACCCATACCTGCCTTGGGTCAGAGCAGTCTTGCAGCTAAGAGAGGATGTGTTGCAGGCTGGGACTCTGGTGGCCGCAGAGCTGGCAAGGCTCTTCTGTGCCGTACCAGTGATACAGGTTCTGGGGACTTGGGAAAGTATCGTACGTGGCCCTGATCAGGAAGGAAAGCCTTGCTTGAGGCAGCTTCCATAGGTCGGACCACGTGATGGTCCTATCAATGACAGCCACCCAAGTTTTCCATTTCCCTTGCTGGGATTGGCTCACAGCTTTAACCTTGTATCTTTCCTCTTCATCCTTCACGGCCTCCTGGATGACCAGCCTTTTCCTCTCGGCCTGTGTGGCCTTGGACCACGGCTTAGTTGATGTTGTCTATCCAAGGCCTGGCCTGCCCTGCCATGCTGTATCGATCCCATGACCTCTTGGTGTTTCAACCACGTTATAGCCTGTCATACAGCTTGTGGGGCATCCTATTTTCATCCAGTACGAATTTGGGCCTCTGCGCTTTGTACTACCGGGTCGGGAGAGCCTTCCAGTTCAAACAGCAGCCTCACTTTCTCCAGTTTGTAGCCCATGCTAATGGTCTTCATTGGCAACCTTAAAATGTACTTCCCGAACACAGCTGCGGTGGACAAGCATCAGGGAAGGCTGAGCCACTTCCGGATGTAATAAAATAATAAAATAATGAAATTGAATAATGACTGACAATGTGGCAAAATATCAGGTGTGTTATTTTGCGGACATCAGTAGAAATCTGTTTGAAATGCATTAAAATGAGTCTTGATATCTTCATTGGAATCAAAGGTACTGTCGATTCATCCATCCGTTCTCTATACTTCTTATGCAATTCAGGGTTGCTGGAAGCCTGGAGCCCATCCCAGGGGGCACAGGGTGCAGGGCAGGGGATACCCTGGGTAGGGCGCCAATTCACCACAGGGCACAGACAGTCGATTCATTGATTATCAGTTCATTGATTATTTCCAGGACTGCTCACCATTTCCCAATAAGCATTTGACTCTCTTCAGAGATTTTAATTTTAGTGAGATTCCCCATGATTAACTCACCTTGATCATGAAGCAGCACAACACTTTATATAACGGGAAAAGACTATTCCGGATTTTCATAACCTCACTGACATTGCTCTTCACCTGATTGAACCTTCAACAGTCACTTGAGGTCATGTTACAAAAATTAAGAATGTTAAACCTTTTGTGTAGCTGACTAAGCAAGAACTAGATTGCGAAAATGCTTGTATCTTTGAACTGAAAAACACGTTTTGTACAGAAAACAGCAAAGTAGGCGCAAAGATAAGATAAAGAGGAATTAGGTCATTGTTCTAGGAGATAATAGGAAAACCGTCCTAGTCTGAGGGGTCAACTGAAAGATCTTGTCTCACAGAAACCCATCAGTTTGTACATTGTTGTAAACACCCAGCTACTCATATGAGTAGCCGTCCCCCTAAAGAATATATAAACTGATGCTTGAACGATTGTAACTTTGAGTGTCGCAGGACTTGTGCCTGTGGCGCTCCCCTGCGCAGGTATTCAAGAGCTTTTACCTTATTGAACTCTGATGGTGTCCTGAGTGGTCTTTGAGAAATTTTTGTAACAGGTCATTACTGTGTATATGCATTTATAATACAGCACGACTTATTTCAGAGATATAGCAATTTAAATCCTTTAAATGGATGAAAAAACCATTTACATATTTTGTAGCAGTAAGGTGTCTCTGGACATATCAAAAGCTTCAAAAAATATTGTGGATTAGCATAAAAACCATCTGCAAATTCAGAATCTGGATTTGATCGGGATTGGTTTTGGTCAGTGATGAGACAATAATAGGCTACATAAGCATTCAAAATATTGCAGCAATATCTGCCCTACAGCCAGTAACTAAACAAACTAAAAGTGGGATTTTACCATGAAGTGGCCGCCAAATTGCTAGCCTAGGTCTGATCCAGATTGACCTTGTTCAGTTATTGGGGAATAGCAGGCTACATAAGCATGCAAAAATTGTATTTACTCTACTTTTACGTTATAGGGAAAAAACTACATCAAATGGGATTTGCCAGTGTTAATACAAACGAGGTGTCTAAATTGCTTATCTGGACCCAATGCGGATCAGTTTTAGTCAATGATTGGACAATACGTTGAAACTGTACATTAACGTGCAAAATATTGTAGCAATGTCTGCACTATAACTGGTCTTATAAGCAAGAAAGTGCATCAATCTGGATTTTCAACCTTAACAGTCGCCAAATCGCCAACCCTTGTTTGTTCTGGAAGATAGTGCTGCAGTCATAAGATTTTATCATCTGCTTTTGGCCTATAAAATCTCATTTGAATCAAGCTTTCAATTTTTGAAAATTTCGTCAATGTTAGGGTTTTTTTTTCAGAATTTTTCGTGAAAACTTTGGAACTTTAGCCTAGATGCAATAGACAGTTTTGAACATTCCCAGTAACATAAGAAAATTAGGTGATGATCAAAACAAAATTCCTGGTGAAGTGGATGGAATATAAACCAATCATGTAAAGAAAACAATTTTATTATGTGGAACTAATGTACACATTTTTAATGTTAGTCCAATGGACCTTTTTTTACAGTGAACCAACAGTGTAGGAGACTTAGCTGAGCCAAGTCACAGCCTGAGTATCTACTAGCTCAAATGACAGTAAAAATACAATACATAGAAATATTTCCCAAGAGCAATTTTTGAGGGGGGCACAAATGACATAGCTTGGTTTACACTGACACACTGGGGGGCCATGTCTCCCCTGTCCCCCCTGGGATTTTTGCCTGTATCCTCCAGGGTGGTTTCCTAAGGGCTTGTTGGCTGGGCCTAGTACCCACATAATGGGTTGTTAGTTTTGGCTTCCCTGGTGGATATGTGAAGTGGTCTTAAACTTCTGGTAATAGTTGAAAGAACAGCATGGAGGATGAGACATCATGCCTGAGACCTCCACCTCTGTTGAGCAAAGGATTTTTCACTTTTGCATAGATGGCTTCTATCACTCCCTTCTCAAACCATTTATCTTCTCTGTTCAAAACAAGTACATTATTATCCTCATATGTGTGTCCTTTGTCCTTAGAGATTGAGTGACAGTCAGTTTAGGTTTGATAGGTGACTTAGTTGAGGTTTGAAAGAAATTATTTCCTGCTTAACTACAAAGTTTGTACATATCCATCCATGCATTCATTGAAAGGTAAAAGTGCAGCTGTTAAAAGAGAACAGTACAGAGTAAATAACTGTAAAAATCAGTTTTCAGGTCCCATGAACTGGTAAATGCATTGCAACACATGGTGAATAGATTGCATTTGAAGCGCAGGAGAAAGGAGCTGAATTGGGATATATTTGAACAAATTAATTATATGTGATTCAGTGTGGTACATACACTGGAATATACATTCTGCATTTGTATGCAATACCAAATAAGAGAATACATGAAACATAGAACACTATAAATCTTTCTGATTTGTCTGACTGGTGATAAATACCATAGGTATTTATATATTCCTGTTTAAAAAGAGACAATTATTTTATCAATAAAAAATCAATTTCCTGCGCTGTGGCTGTTGGTTGATATGTTCTAACTGGAATCTGTGCAGAAGAAAACCTTTTATTTTTCCTCTTAAACATGGTAGGCCCATCAATTTGTAGGGTGGTCTGAAGCCTATTGTAAGCAAAATATGTGCACAGATAGTATAATATATGTTATATATAATAGTAACCACAAGGGGGTGACATTCAGTTCAGGTTTGAAAGGCATGTTTTTTTGCTTAGCTACAAAGTTTGTAAATATCCATGCATGTATTCATCCATTGCCCAGCCCCTTTCCTGTTCAAGGTTGTGAGCGGTGTGAAGTCTATCCAAGACAGTCTCAGGTGCAAGGCATTGGACCACCTGGACAGGGGGCCAACCCATTGCAGGCTTTGTAAATATCAGTATGAATTTAATTGCCGTAAAAATCATTAAATAAATAGTGAAGTGGAGAAAATTACTGCGCTATAATTTTAAGTTGCTTTTTATTTACAAGATACACTCAAGCATGAAAATATTAATTATGATGAGTTGATCCAGTTGGTGATGGGGTTATTACCCCTCTCTTTAGTAGGGATTGGGTCATGTAGGGTAGGCATGTCCAATCACGGTCCTGGAGGGCCACACTGGGTGCAGGTTTTTCTTCCAACCAATTCATTAATTGTAATTTGTCCACTATCTTAATTAAATATCAATTACATCCTTGCTTCTTACTGAAAATTCATATCTGTCTCCACTTAGTTGTCGTAATCAATTTAGAGAAAATAGATTAATTAGATAAATGAATAGAGTTACAGAGAAGAAGCATAAAAGTGAGACTTGTGATTTAAGATCGGTAACAAAGTTATAAATCACACACCATCCCTCTAATCAAAATCAAAGCAAGGAATGTCTGGATAATTTAGCATGCTGTTTAATTAAAGAAAATAATCATTAATTGTATTCAAATGGTAATAATTCATAACTGCACAAACAGATGTCAATGACAAGGAATGGTTAATCAAGAAATGGATTAAAAGATCAAAATATACTATACCAGTTAAAACATTATAAGAAGCAACATGAGTAAATCTTTGTCATGCTTAAAATTTATTTATTTTTTGTTAAAACTGACAAAGTCAATAACGTTTAATTGACATTAAGGTTCAACTAACAGCCAAAACTGTCTGAAACAAAAATCCACACCCACTGAGGCCCTCCAGGACTGTGATTGGACACCCCTGATGTAGGGGAATCACAAAAAAGTGTGGTAGAAGAGTGCGATTGCTTATCTGTATGTGTTTGTGGGGGAGGTGGAGAAGGTACGTCAGAAGGTAAGAAGGTAAGAAGGTAAATTCATTGCTTAGTCACAAAAACTTAAAGAAAAATCTAAGTTAAACTACAAAACATTAAACAAATGTTTAAACAAAAGTTTCTGTTTTTTCTCAATTTTCCATTTCCTTTCAGAGTAATTTGTTGCTTTAGCTCTGAGGAGTGTTGACTTGTAATTTTTCAAACAAAATTAAACGAAGGTTCCCAATATAAAAATATGTAAAGGGGGAAGGAGTTTGTTATGCGGCATTACATTTTCCCAGCATGTCATGGTGTCTTTAAAATGCTATACAGGAAGTGGGGAAGTGGCTTCCTTCCCTGTACAGTCTGAGGAACACCCGAGACGCCAGCCTCATGCTAAAACATCAGATGCATTCAAACACATTTACAAACTCCTTGAGACAATTCTCCTTTGTGACTTGGTGTGTGTGTTCTGCTGCATGTACACCCTAACCCTTTCAGTGCTCACATGCTGACAGTCACATCTGCTTTCATTGGCTTGCAGAGCTTAGGCTGCGATGCTTATCTCTAGTCTTGAAATAAGTCACTTGTCATTTCCTGTAAGATTAAAGATACACTGCATTTAGTAATTCCTCATAGCAGACCGAAATCTCTACTTTATATTTGACAAAAAAGACATAATAGTACAGGCAGCCATACAAACTAATTTTAGAAAAAGTTGCATTTTTTAGTATAAAACTTGTGTACGCTTGCATTCGTCATCGGAAAAAAATATTGTAAAAAAACTGTCAGAAGAAATACGTTGTATTTAGCAATGCATAATGTGCATTGCTAGAATTTTAAAGTAGTGTGACCGCAGGACATAGCTTATAGTTTTCAAATTGAATTGCAATGGTTACAAAAATGCATAAATGAAAAAATAATCAGATCTGTCCATCTCTAGGTCTAGAAATGCTTTGTTTTCTCAGGCTATTAATCATAACCTCAGTGACTCAGAAATGATAAGAGCTGCCCACTTATGTTTACAGAATATGGTTATGTATCACATCACTGTTTGCGTGTATTCGAAGGAAAGACCCTGCAGGTAAAAGACATCAGTCATTTCTTGCAATGCCTGTGTCTGCAGACAATTATTTCACACACAACCACAAAAGCCTATTCAAATCTGTTCCATATATGGTGTTTTTGTGACCATTAATGCAGTAGATATGCATACAGCTTGTTCTCTTATTAATTAAAGTGTCTGTCTTACTGTCTTAACTGTCTGTTATGGGCTTTATATTTTGGCAAGTTCAATAGAAAATGTTTTTTTTTCTGCATAGAGATTCAAGTTACAATACAATCAAGCAGCCAAGTGGCCAATAGTTTCAAAGGTTTTTTTAAAGTAAGTAAATAAATAGTCTGTCTCTCTTTACTTGGGAATACAGGTTGCAATATTTACTACCAGTTATGAATATCTGATGTAACAGTGTGTCTGTGTGACCATGCCCCTCTGGTCTCGTCTCCTTGTTATTCTACTTGTTTTTGTTTAATTGTATTAGTGTTACCAAATGTATCTGATGATGTTCTGGTCTATTGTACTTTAGGTCTGAGTTTCCCCTGTGTTGCCTGGTGTGTTTTGCATTTTTCTTATGCGTCCTTGTTTTGGTTCTTGTGTTCACGTCCCTTTTGAGTTCCTGGCCTCTTGTCAAGTTTGCTCCTTGTACTTCCGCAATGTTCATCTGTTAGACTTTATGTTAATACACCTTCTCGCCTCAATTAGACCTTTCCTCTTCTTCACCTCATGTTCTCACTGTAGCAGACTGTTACTTAGATTTTAATTTATAATGTTCTTTGTTTTGCTGCCCCACACCCTGTGCTTTCTGGGATGGGCTCCAGGCTTCCCGCAACGCTGAATTGGATATGAGGTATAGAGAATGAGTGAACGTTCTTTTTATGTATTCTTTTACTTGCCGTTGCATAAAAATTCACAGGAGATTTTCCAATCTATGTACCAAATCTGAATAAAAGGTTCTAACCTGATATGGCTCAGATTTTTGTAAAATGTGACTTGGTCACATATTACATAGAATGACTTACAACACGTTCAAAGGTTGTACCCAAATTCGACCTCTCTTTCTCCCGTGCTTCAAATTTAATGTATTCACCATGTTTAGTGGTGCATTTACCAGTTCATGGAAACAAATGTAGGATAGTAACAGAGTATTCTAAAAAATTAAACAACTGAAAATGTCTTGCACAAAATTATTGGGACCCTTTATGAACTAAAGGGTACAGCTGAATTATGGCAAAATCATAAGCATATTAATTTCTCATTAGTATTACTATTGTCTTTGTTTAAGACACAGCCTGATGGGAGCAAAGCTATTTTTTCTCCTTGTGTGCATCACATTGAATATGGAGAAGAGATGGAAAAGCAAACAGTTGTGTGAGTAGAAAAGGAAGAAGCTAACTGCCAAACATAGTCAAGGTAAAGACTACAAGACCATCTTCAAACAGGCTCCAGACACCACAGTAGCTAATACTATAATGATGTTTAAGGTTGTCAGGACTGTAGTCAACTACCATGTATGTGGGAATAGAATATTTGAACCCATATGACCAAGGAAAACATCAAAGAAAATTCAGACTGTTCTCCAAAATCAAGGTTCAAAAGTTTAATGTTGCATTATTTGTCTTAGGCTAAATTAAAGAGGGTTTGTGGTAGAAGACGCTGGAATTTCCCTCTTCTGACAGACAGAACCAAGCACAAAACCTTACTGAAGTATTTGTTAAAATGCATACTAACAAGCCACAGTCCTTCTATAACAAATGTGTCAAACTCAAGGCCCGTGGGCCACAAACGGCCCGGCGTACAATTATATCCGGCCCGCTTGATTATTTTATATATCTTTTTTTAATGGCCTGGTGATATTAAGCGCCGATAACACACAAACTACATATCCCATAATGCAGCGGAACAGCTGCCTTATCGAACGATAGGCTGGCTACCAACGATCATTCCCGCGTCAATTACGTCTTGTCAATCAAGCGTCTGTTGACGTATACAACTTTAATTTCAAGTCAAAACGAGCCCCCAACAATGGCCAAGAGAAAAGCTGACTCTGAAAAAATAGACTTTTTTGTTTTGATTCGTTATTATTTTAACTTGTACTTAAAAGCACAATTTTTATTTATATTTTCACATTTTTTGCAGCATGTTCATATTTTGAATTTGTATAATTTTGACAAGAGATATTTTTATGGAGAGCAAAATATTTTAAGTTATTTTAGGTTTAAGTTTATTTATTTTGAAATAATATTGTATCCTGTCTGTTTCAATTCATATTTATATTCAAAAAACGTTTAGTTTCAGTCTGTTTAATAAATGTTTATCCTGTTCGGCTGTCATGCCCCCTCATAAGTAAACATCGGACCTAACCCATTAACGCCATCTCTATTTATAGATCCTCCGTGAAAGAGCTCATTGCGAAGTATTGTGCATCCATGCCCGTACTGAGAGATAGAAGAACTAACCTGTCTCTTGTGCTTTCTCCCCAGTGTCCTCCTTCTCCACCTCACCCTACTGAATCCCTGCCTCCCGTGTTACCGCCAACCCCGTCCGCGTCTCGGCTTGACTTCACCGTATTATCGACTAACGCCCGTCCCTGGACCTCCGATCTCGTTTTGCCCTTTGAAACTTATTCAATAAATCCCAGTCTGACCTGTGGAATCCCCTGTGTTCTGCATCCGCGTTACATCGGCCCGCGACCTAAAGTGTGCTTTGAGTTTTGGCCCCCTGTGCGATTGAGTTTGACACCCCTGGGCTAGGGGGTCCGGGGCAGAGCCCCGGCGACAGAAAAATTTCACGCATTTTTTACACAAATTTTACCGGTTTAGAATAGCTTGTTGATTGTTACTTAGTTCTATAACGACTAACAGTTTAACAGTTACATAACCATATGCTTCAATAATAACCTTGGAAACTACTATAGTACTTACACAGTGCGCTATCACATCTTAGTGGGACTGACATGTGCACAATTATCGCATTTCAATGTGATTGTGACGCGCCTTATAGGAGTAAGTAGCAAAGAGATGCTGAACTACAGTTTCAAATATTAACACATGCACAAGTTACTGCTGGATTTAAGCATTGCACCGTGTACCTCCAAATTTCTGCAGCATCATTAGTCCAGGGCTGCCAACTTTTGTAAAAACGTCGGAGTGAGATTTTGGTAGATGTGGTGTCCGAACGGGGGGGGGGGGGGGCGATGTGGCGGTGGGTGGACTACAGTTCCAGTCCAGGAGCAGGTGGCAGTGTTGAAGGTGGTTGTGAGGGCTACGGTTGTAGACCCGGGGGTGCTGGCGGTGCTGAAGGTGGTTGTTTGTGTGAGAAATCGGAGGTATGGCATGAGAGCGTGTGAACACAGGCAAATGCGTGTGTCTCACACTCAATGCATGAGTTGGCAGCCCTGTCAGTCAGTTCTGGCATCTTGGCATTTACTGTGTCAGGATATCGCCGCTGACGTAAATGTGCAAAGTCATCAACTAAAGTCTCAACATCAAAACACTTGACAAGATCCTGTTCAGTTGCCATCAAGTCTGTCATCTCCAATTGATGCACGAAGGTACATTTTGACACGTTTCAGGGTAGAGAAGAAGCGTTCGTTCGTTGCCGTGTAACCGGCAATGTCACAGCAATTGACAGAACTTTAATCAACTTGGTATAGGCAGCAGGGTGGCACGGTGGCGTGGTGGTTAGCACTGTCGCCGCGCACCTCCAGGCCTGGGGCTCTATTCCCGCCTTGGGTCTGTGTGCGTGGAGTTTGCATGT
>JABJVR010006342.1:0-49243 GCA_025773905.1 Chitala chitala
GCCCCGCCCTGGGTGTCCCCTGCCCTGCACCCTATGTGCTCTGGGATGGGCTCCAGGCTTCCCCGCGACCCTCACCAAGAATGAGCGGTTAAGATAATGGATGGATGGATGGATGGATGGATGGATGTTGCTTTGTGGGAGAAAAATTGCACAGTCATGTAGAATGCTTGTCTTTCAAACTTTCTGTAAACACTAGTTTCTCTGACAATAAAAGTATACATTTTGGTTATCAAATGCTTTATAATTGGCAAACAAATTCAACCAACCTACACAATTAATTTAAACATGATTTTTGATCCACAGAAGAAGTACAGACGTGACTTCATACTAACTGTTGGATATTGTTCAGTGTCATTGTGAGGTTAAATCAATTTTACAATGCAGAGAGTAGGATGAAATCAACTAACTAACATGCAATAAAGGGTAAATGTTCAGGTTTCCCACATGATGTCTTGTTTTTTCATTAATTACATATGGTAAAATGTTTTCTCCCACATACCTGTCATGTATCCCACAGTGTTTAGTTAAAAAATTGAAAATCAGGAGTGGGCCAAAGGACACAAATCCTACCTGCCGGTTTACATTGAACAAATTTTACAACAGATATGTTATAAATATTTGACTGACAGACGTGTCATTTGAATTTATGGTTTAGAATGAGTTCTGTTTTTTTGTAGTACTGTCTGTTTGGGAAAAATAAATACTCATATATTGATCAGTATGGCCACTATGACTGTAAGAAACCTTTGAAAATTTCATTATCTTATTTAAATGCAATGAGTTTTCCAGCAAATGTTTAGTAAGAGAAAAAGGTGTATGCAGAAACCTTCATCTGATTGCCTTAAGATGTTGCCCATGTCTTCCGTGCATTAAATTTAAGTTAATGCATTTGTCCTGGTTTATGTCCTGTGGTTCCGACTCATGACTTTGACTTAATAATAGGGTTCAGATAAGGACAAGAGCTGACAGAGCCAGTTTGTCATTAGATACACACATACCATATACTTGCTATCGCTCAAGAAATAACCACATTTAGCCTGGGATGTGTAATGAGACAGCCACAGATACCTCCCGAAATTATATTTCAACCAGACACATGGATTGGGACACCAGACTGTAAAATTTCAAGCCTCTTTTCTCCAACAGAAAAAATAAAGTCTATCAGACTACAATATCACACAAATTCCCTCCCTGGATTGACTGATTAATCCTATTCATATGGCAGAACATTCATCACTGAACAATAGGATGTGACAGGATGGAAGACAGTCTTTCATTAGCTGCAGACTAATAGGAAGTGGAAATTGACGGACACCCCTTCACCTCCACAATTCAAGTTAATGAAAGCTTATAGGAATACTGTCACATTCTGCCTCATTGAACATGGACTGGTCTGAACATCTTCATTCTGGTCTCAGCAGTCGTTAAATAACGATAACAAACACAATCTCTGTTTATAATCAATAACGTGGCAAATATGCTCAGGCCCAAAACAGAAGTTAGAATGCAGTAATATATCTGAAAATAGAATTTCATTATTTTTTATAGTGAACATCTGTGTATTTATGGCACTGGAATCATTGTAGGTATAAAGTAGATACATCCTATACTCATACGTCAAGGTTTCACCCCCCCAAACCTTTTTTATATCATAGTAAATTGTTACATTTACCAAAGAATCGTCAAACCATATGGGGAAATCTACTTAGCTAAGATAAATGGGGGCCAGACCCCCTATACAATTGTCCCTCCCACATTAGCAATGCTTTGCACACCCTTGTGTGTGTCGTATGCAATCCCTATGCCTCCAAGCAACCACACCCCACCTCCTTCCAGCAAATAGATTTCACCTCATCTGTTTTGTATTTTGCACTGTATTTAAGTCATGTGGTGATGGTTATTCTATGTGAAATATTACATTTCATGGGTTACTGAGCAGTGTGTTCTCTTCCCGCATTGCACACCTGTTCCTATTCCTCCTGTTCCTGACTGCCGTACCCGAATCCCTTCCCCTACTGTCCCAAACCTTTCATCCCTGTGTAGTTCTTGTGATGGACGGGTTCACCGAGCTCATCGACTCTTTTGGCTGCCTTTCCGATTTGTGATGGTTGGGATTTGGATTTAGACTTTGTTTTCCTGGTTAAGATTTGTATTTGTTCACACTTGGGTTTGCCCTGTCGTTCATTGTGGTTCTGGATGTGACAGCAGTAACATACTTGATGATAGAATTTTATGTTTTACATGGAACATGTATATGATGCAGGAAAATGGTTTGTGTTTCAATTCCCTTACTTTGGATGAAAAAGCAGAACAGAGGTTCTGTGTACCGTGTTCATTGCCTAATCGTCTCATGATGATTCACGGTTGCTTTATCCTGGCAGTGGTCACCTGTAATGGTCTTCAACCTTCTCTGTACTCCAGCCCTATGGGACCCTTGTCCAAAATCACAGATTCAGTTCAGGTCTTTGTGACTGGACGTCGGACCTGACTTTCTGCACAGGCTCATAAATTATTCATTTGCACCTGTCGACAGGTGGGCTCAAAAGCAATTGCTCCTAAAGTGAGCTTCTTTATCATTGGACAGGTTTGATGCTGTCGAACACTGAACAACAGATTCACTTTTGTGTCCGGTGCATATCATGCAGATTAAACCCTGTATGCCTGTATACATTGTAATACATCATGTCTTTGTATAATTCACATCACATAGGAATCTGCATTACCTTGGTTGTCTAATTTCATTGGGTATTCGATTGTGTTATATGCAGTGCCTCTAAGCAACCATTTTTTATGGAACACCATTAAATTTTACAGGCTGTTTAGAAGATTAATGCTAAATTAAATTCCTTTTATTCATTTGTGTCTTCTATAGAAACTTGGGTCTTACTACAATAGCTAGCAGTTGGGCCCAACTGTATAACACCCAGAACTGTAACTGGGGCCTCCAGAGAGAACTTAAATGTATATACAGCAGGGATGGTCTTTTTGGAACAGCACCAATAAGCCAATCAGAGAGATGCCATCTGAACAACAGGCTCAGAATTAGAATAAGTGCAGGAACTTTTGCTCAAACAGTTGCTAGGAGACAGCGTGCACATCATCACCACTGCACCAGTGATACCCAGGGTACCCTCTGTCATCAGATCCATTAACAAGTCAGCACTGAGGAGCTGTTGTTTGTGTCCCAAATAAATCCAGCAGTGGGGAGGGTAAGCTGGGGTGCAGAGTTAGAATAGTGGGGGGGGGGGGTAGGAGGAGAATTTCTGTTTTTAATTAATATATGCCAACTCTAACATACATTTTTCTAAGATGGTATTCTGCAACATGCTATAAACCCTGTTTATGCTATAAACCCTCTTTTTGTTTGATAATGGATGGAAATGAGGCAAGAGCATCAGCCAGGTGAGATTTAGAGGGGAGAGCGACAGAAATGTGGACCTTTTCATGAGTGATGTGTAACATGCATTAATTACAGCAATATATTGCATTTTTTATATTACTGTTGCAGTTTTATTTTAACTAAAGTGTTGTGTAAAGGTCACAGACCATTTATCTGGGCCTGTAAGAGTTATTGGCATCACATAACACGTATTCTATACGTAAAATATCTAAAAGTGTTTGATATCGTGAAAAATTAAATGAAATATAGGTTATGTTGGGTTGGGGGGCCAACAGGCAGGCATATTTTACACTTATTTTGGTAATGTGTAGACATGCAATACAAGATTTGCATATTGTGACAGCATTGGGGGCAATGTGAATGGCGGTAAAACACTGTTTAGCACATATTCACATTAATTTTTAAATTAGAAATTCATGTAACTCTTAAATGTGACTATTGCATTTGTACTTATTCTAATGTTACATGATGTCTTTATGAGCAAATAAACTTTTACTGCCCAGACAAATCACTTTTCACATAATTTAACTGGGTGGCCTAAGACTTTTGCATAGCAATGCATATATCTAAATGTTTGTCCATAAAAAAAAACAAATATATCGTGTTATTATGTTAGTTAAAATATAACAGTAACAAAGAAACATTTAAATTTCATTACCTTAAAAAAAGTGTCAAAATATGCATATATACAAATTTGCATCTTAATAATAAAACTGTTCCATATTATATTGACATATTATAGATCAGAAACATATCCTTTGATTTATATATATTTAAAAAGGGTTTTCATCATAAGCCCATTCGTTTTACGAGCTCATATTTTGACAGCCTAATACAAAAGGAATAAAATTAGCTACCTGCCTGAAATCATCACCCCTCCATGTTTGCTTTGTGGTGTTTTATAATTTCAATATATTGTAAGTGTCATGTTTGTTATGCATTAAATCCATCACCACCATGATTCACTGACAGAAATGTGGACACAAAACGTGCCCAGTGACGTGCTACTATAAATACCATACATAAAACAGCTTTATCTGTCTAATTGTAGCATAATGTGGTTGTGGACGATATAATAAATTGATGCATTTTGCAAAAACAATGCAAAAATTTTACTTCTACAAGTAGAACAACCTGCACAGTAGCAAAACCAGTATCTAAACTGCGGAACTATACCTGATGAAACATTCTGCTAATTTGAAAGTGGGTCCTCAGAAATTTACAGTTTAAGGATTTTTGTCAACACTTTGGCTCTACACAATTTCTGTGATTTACTTTATTCGCATAACTGCGTGAATAACATAACTGGTGTAGAGCACATAACTTGCGTTTATTTATTTAGCTAGACATTCAAATGGTAAGTTTGAGCAAACTGTAGCATTCCTTGCTGAAGGTGCAACTCTCTAAAAGCAGCAAGAAGTCCTAAGATTGTACAACAAACTTAAAAAAATGCCTAAGGGTACATGAAGGGGGAGCCACAGACAGCCGGACAGAATTTAGCCGTGTCCTTGAAGAACCTTGTTGTATATATATTCGTTTGCGTTTTTAATGTGGGAGAAGTACAGTTTTAGCCTTCACGTTTTTAAAGTAAATCACTGGATGATTGATGCATCATCCGCATGACCAAGTTCAGCTGTTAAAAAATGTGACTGTCTAGGGGAAAACCCAGCCAAAGTGACGAAAAGTACAATAAAAGTGTAGTCCACATCATACCGAATCTGAATATGTAAAATATTGCCTTTGAATGTTTGTCATTTTAGCTGGGTTTTCACATAGATGGTCACAAATTACCCGTTATGAACTGGCTTTGACTGAATTACTTCACCATTCACTAAATCAATGGTCCCCAACCACCGGGGCACGGACCGGTACCGGGGTCATTTGGTACCGGGCCGGACAGAAATACTGATTAAAAATATTTTATTGATGATCAAAGTCTAAAAGACGTTTGTTATTTAGAAAAATACGGTACATCAAAAATTAAGCCCACAAGCTAGCAAAAATGAGTAACAAACAAACGTTCATTAATTCATCGAATTGATGAGCTGTATTTTTATGCAGTTTGTTTTTAGCTGTTCCTATGCCGGTCCGTGTAAACATTGTTTAACATGAAACCGGTCCGTGGCGTGAAAAAGGTGGGGAACCGCTGCAGCGAAGGGTTTCATGAGGACTTGGCTGGCTGCTTCTCATATAAGAATAAAAAACGTTCACCTTATTCTCTCACAGCACTGAGGTACGTTTTCAAACGGTGTAATTCCGCTAAACAAGTAGAACTGAATGAATTTCAGACAATTTAGCAACACAAAATATGTTGATTATTACTGGTTGTCATACTGTATTAAAGCATATTCTAATCACGGAGAGATAGCTATTATTACGCACCAGAACACTATCATTTACTTTCTGAGCATAAGAAATCACTTTAATAAAGAACTGGGTTTTGAAGAGCGGTATTAAAAAATATTATGACACTTATGTCAGTCAGCAATTTATTATGTATTAAACATTGTGTTTGTATTTGTCTTTAAAAAAGCACAAAGTGGTTATTTTTAAACAGTTCCACAAGTGACTACTTCATAGCAAAGAGTATCAAGTATTAAGAGAGAATTCAGCAAAACTTAAGAGTGACATCATGGCACACTTTTCTATATTTAAAGCTGAATTCAAATACAGACCCTTCAGGATATTTCAAATACATTGTAGCTGTATTGTAACCATGTGAGGTTCCCATAGTCCAAATTCATTGCACGGTTCCTCTGGTTGTTTTGTGCCTCTGTGTGCATTGCCTGGTTAGGTACGGAGGCAGTTCAGTGCTGGAGTTCACATCTGGCTCATCAATTGGCTGTTCTCGGGGAGTCACTGGAGGTGGATGACTATGTCATGGCTGAGACGCTCAGGCTGTGCATACGGTGTCAGTGTGAATAGCGCAGTTGGAGGACGGGTGTTTAGGTCAGGGTCCACCTAGACACACACAGGAGCTGTAGGATACAGAGAGAAAGAATTCTGGGCAGAATCATCTGTTCTCACACTTACTTTTGCATCATTCTTATCCATGTGAAACAACATTGTGAAACAACATTAGACGTCTGCTTTCCTTCTCTATTCTCTGCTTCTCTTTTGTACTCACTTTCTTCTCTTTCTTAATTCACATTCTCTATCTTTCAACTGACTTTCTTGACTTCTTTCAAACACCTTCTATCTTTTAACACTTACCCTTTTTTTCTTTTCCGCATGTCATTTACACTTTTAACTGCTTCAATTGTAATAGTGGAAATTAACCCCCTTCTGAAAACCCATACTTGGTGCACCAGTCTAACATATATTGGGTCGACCATATTTTTAATAAAATCAATATTCGGCCCCTCCGGAGGTTTGGATTATTGGGACTGGGCCCCTCAATTCAGATCATCTCTAATGTTACTACAGCGAACACTTGTGCGATCCGCTACATCCTATCCCTAATGACCAATCTGTTGCACTAGTACTTTCAGGTGGCAGATTATTCGGACCCAGTCCCCAGAGCCGTTGTAAAGATTTAATCACAGACAATCAGGAGTTCCCGGTCAGGTTGCCCACATCAGCGGTTTGGGGATAGTCGTCTTATTGGGGATTGTCCAAGTCTCGCCACTGAATCTAGTCGCGTGATTCCTGCACTGGCAGTCTGTTCTCCCAGGTGGTCAGGCCTCCCTTCTCAACTCTATGAGGTTGGAGGCTAAACTTTTTGTTCAGGATGATCAGTCACTGTCTGCCCAGTCCCAGACGAACCAGTCAAAGAATTCTGACTATGCCAAATTGCAAGTTAAAATGTGGCTTTTCTCATCTGCTACCAATTTTCCAAATCAGAATGTGCAGGTGATAGGGGTTACAATTGTAGCAGAAACATCATTTCCTTGTTGATTCTTATGAACATCACGTAAAATATACATAAGTTAAAAAATTGTTACAAATGTTAGAGCATCTTGCAATTTACAGTACAATACAGTACCACACTATTCCATACCAAACAGTGTCATTCTGTCCCTCATGTTACATATTGTACATACCTTTCTGTTCTGAACCACACCATTCTATTCCAAACCACACCATTGCATTCTGAATTGTATCATTCCACTCTTTTCTGTACCATACCATTGCTTATTGCACTACACCATTCCAAATTGAATTATTCAATTATTAATATAGTATGTGACAATTAACATATAATGTAATCATGCTTAGTCTTTTAGCCTTTGGTCTAAAGAAGGATTAAACTCCCAACGTTTTATTGTACATTTTAAGGCCTATTATTTTCTACCTGTTGGGCCAATTGACTTTTATAGTAATATCATTTCATATACAATTTTATGATTGACGTTAGAAATATAGATCTATGTGTAAAATATTATTCTATAATCTAGAATTTAGATTGCCTGTACTCTTTAGACAGATTAGGAAAATGCCATGTCATAAAAATTATATTAACATTAAATTTCTAGATGAAAGATTCCTTCCCTTATTCCATCCCAATGTAGGCATGACTGACTGCTGATCTCATCTATTCATTGTGTATAAGTTAGTCTGCTGACCTGTCAAAATTAATATCCCTATTCTTCACAGCATTACAGCATTCACATAAATTATATGTGGCAAACGAACAAATCCACCAGATGTCTTTGCATTCTAAATCTTGTTTCATATGTGGGGAGTACAATGGCATTTTGCCATGAGGTGAAGGCTGCTCCATGCACAAGTCAGCCATGATTGTTTATGAACATGCTAACAACATTGATAGAAGGAAGCTTCTAATTGGCTGGTGGACATGAGAACTCAAATTTGAGTTTTTTGTTTTTGGAATTCAGTACTTTTTCATATAAAACAGTGTGAATTGAATACTCTTCACCTAAACAATGGTCTGTTGTGTTGAAAGACAAATTATATTGTACCATTAACTCATCAACCCCCAAAATGGCACTTAAGCACTTTTTGCCTGGAGGGCTTCAAATTTATTCTTACTATAATTCAATTTCTGAAATCTGGAAACAAAAATGGTTTATGATGGATTCTTGAATATAAAGTAGAAAGAGGCAATATTTCTTTAAAGTGCTTTTTAATTAGTTACTATGAAGCAGAAGTAAGTCCAAAACTCAGCAGTCACTAAGTGGTGTGTAGTTATTTTGGTGATGCCTCTTAGTTAAATACCAATAAATGATGTGTTTTAACAGAGCTTGTCAAGAACTGAAATGCAGAGCTACCGTGTCACCATTCACTTCCCTCTTTATGTCTTCTTCTGTTTCCTTTCCCTGCAGAAATCCAAAACCTGCCACCTCTCAGACAGCCAATCAAAATACAGGTCACTTACACAAAACAAGTACAAGTGATAAAGAAATGCGAAAATAATTATCACATTTTGTCTCACTAGTCATTGAAAAGCCGTACTGGCAGAATGAGATAAGTCTGCTTAATGTTGTTGTATGTTTGTATGCAAAATTTCTAACTAAACAACTGAACTGTTAAAATGAGTATTTAATGTGATATAATTCTGCAATATTCATTACAGGATTCATTACATGACTATTCTACAATATTATGAGCCATTATATATCTTATACATTATATGACTAAACTGCTATTGAAAATGTGAAAGTAGTATGGTTCATATCCTTAGTGTTATGTTTGTTTGGATTTTTTGTAAAGATAATATTACCAAAATAACCAAATCCATCCTAGCTTGTCTTTAATGACAACTATCATAGCTATACGTGTTTGTGAGTAATGAAAAACTAAAGGAAAAGCTTAACCAAGTGTAGGATGCCCAAAACATCAGTTGTAGAAGTACTAAATATGACTGATGCCACCAAATCCACAGAAGACATATCCAATTTCATCAAATCCCTAACAGCCTACATAAAACGCTTAGAGCAGGTAGTGTAAGAATCTGTTAATAATGTATATTTTGATGTTTATGCTTTAATGCATTAAATGTAGCCGGTTCCTCTATACATTTTAGTCACCACCCTCATGTTGCTGGAAAAACTCGTGACAACTAATGGCAACCATGGTGATGAAGGTCATGAACTCCTGGAAGTCACACTCCGCGTCCCCATCCATGTCCAGACTCTCCATCAAACTGTCCAGTGTGGCCTGGTCTCTCACGTGCTGACGGCAGAACAATACAACACAAAGACCATTAGCTTAATGGGCAGCAGGTGTGCAGCAATGTTGCATATTAGCCTGGCTATGAAATAACCCTGGCGGCTCATTTTGTTACATAGTCGTAACCTGTATTGATTCACTCAAATAACCACCTGCTAAGGGGGTATTCATTGTTTTGCTATATTTTATTGTTGGTCCATTACACAAAAAATAAAATGCCTGCCTTACCTCTGAGAAGTCTGAGAATTCATTGTGGAGTAAGTCTTTCAGTTCACTTTTCTTCAGTTTGTATTTGTCTCCCTCCTTTTCTGAGTACTTGTGGAAAACTCTAATAAGAGTGACTAACGCATTCTGCAATTCACTCATTTTTGAAGTCTTGATATTAACCTTTAACAAAAAGGAAACAAGACAAAGTAAGTCTGATGGTCTGTGTTTATTCACTTGTTAAATTGTAATGCTGTTGCCTCATTTATTTATGGAGCTCGTAACACTTTACATATAGCGAGACAAATGTCTTACTGAGCAATTTTTTCAAAACTAATAAAAAATGATTAAGTGAGGCATAAACCATGCCATTATATGAAAATAGTCCACGGAGGAGGGGTGTGAATGGGTCGCGTCACAAATCAAAGATTATTTTTGTGTAACCGCACCCACTGTCATGGTTTATCCTGTTTACACCGTAACATTTTGCTAACAATTAAAGATTGTATACAGCGCTCTGCACTTTTTATTAGTTTGTTACTTTTAATATTGGAAGAACATCTGCCAAAATTAATCATGTGAATTACAAGGGCATTTATAAATGGTTGTGTTGTATAACTGAGCTATCACAAATATGCATGCATTTTCAGATTAGTGCCGTAGCTGGCCTGTTGTGTTGATACGGCAACCACTTCATTAGAAGCACAGCCATCCAATCACCTTCAGAGAGGTGACCGGAGACTGGACTTAAACAATGGCAATCATGAACCAGAGACGTGAAACTCGCCTGGGAAGGTATATGATGCCTTATATTAGAGAAAAAGAATATTCTAGAAAAGGGTGTTATCCATATATGTATTCATATAACTGAAAAAAATTGTAAACCAAACTCAAGAAAATTACACAAAAATAGCACAAGTTGTTATTTAGAACAGAAAAAAAAAATCAAAAAATTAAAATAATTACAAAAAAAAAAATTAACTTATCGTATCTTATTTAAACACAGCACATCAAAATTTCAGTGTCCTGTTCAGGACTAAATCTGTCACCACTCAGCCAAAGCCAACAGATTTTCAAGCCTAGACAGCAGCTGTTGTCACTTGAAGTTAGATAAAATCAACACTATTTTACAATCAAAGGTCATGTTAAAGCAAATGTCCTCATTTCAAGCTGGGAAGTTACTGTGGTGTTAGCAGGAGAACTACAGATCTGAATGAGCGCATTGATTGTTCCAACAAAAAATTTATGGAAAAAAGCGAGTCAATGCTGCTGTTATGGGGCATTGAATAAAGGTTTATTGTCTTGTGAGTCATTTAGCCAGGCTGGAAGTCATGACATTGCAGGTTTGTATCTACTAGGAATACTGCCAATTATTAGTATTCAGTATATCTTTATTATGGAAAACTGCACAGTAGTGATATAATTATGAAAAATAAATAAACTCATGGAATGCCAGGAAATTACTCAGTACACTGAATTACATTAAAGTGAATATCTACTTGTGCAAGTGAGGACAATGTTGCCTAAACTTTAAATTGTTTCCTACAAATGATATTCTTTACCCATCTTGCACAAAGAAACAACATCTGACATTTCTATCAGGTTTGACTTTTTTTTCCCCAAAAAACATTAGCATGAAACATTTTTTACTTCTGTTTGTAAACTTTCGTCTGTTTTCGTCAAGTTTAAAACAATGTAAGAACAAGAAACAAAAAAAGTCATGTCAAATCTAGCAGCAATGCAGAACAGGAGACAAAAAACTACAAATATTTTGATTTTACACAGTATATTTAGAATAGATGTGCTCTTCTGTATGTCTGTTTTAACAGTCTACTATATCAGTAGCCTAGCTAACAGACTTACTGTTAATCAACTTAATACGTCCATCTTTAAGTACAGCAGACATAGCAGAAAGTTATTAAGGGTCTGCTCTGAAACACTCTTTTGGAAGCACTTCATGTTGGACATCAGGGATCGTATTGAAAAATAAACATTAAAAATCAGTAACAAGAATGCAGTAAGAATCTTAACTCACCACAATGATTCAGTAGCAGTTATTCTTGGGACAGAAAGAGAAACTAGATATAAACAAATGAAGCTTTTATAGTCGAGTGGTGGGGGAAGGGCTGGACTCCCCCCCACCCCCCTGTCCAGCATACACTCTGGTGAGGCAGCTTGCCAGTGTGTGTGGTGTAAGGTGTATGTATGGTTAACCACTGATGTCCGTAACCTGGCTGCACTATATATGCAGAATTTTTTTCCACAATTGTCATTTATAGATATAAGTAGCTGTATTATTTCTGAGTGTTTTTTTTTTTCCTTTTATACAAAGTCTGGCAAGAAGACACTGCAAATATGTCATTTGGTTGCCTTGGAGACCTTGTTGTTAAGAGTTCTCAGTTTCTTGCCAAAAACCTTAGCTTATTGATTCAACTACCTTCTGCATGGGTGCATGTGCTGAAGAGTCTCTCTCAAGGTTATTTCCATATTAACATAATCAATCATGAAACCACTAAATTATAAGGGAAAACCTGAGCACTAGCCACTGAAGAAGAGCCACATTTGTCACAGTTATGCTCCACAGTGTTAGAGCGGCTTCCAAACTTTAATTAATTTCTTGCTACAGTCTAAATAGCAGTTTTTTTTTCTTTAATTACCACAGACGTACCGATTCCTCCGCTTTGCACAAAAGCTGTGCTGTCCGGCGTTTTGAATGGCAAGGCTTTGAACAGCAAGGCACGGCATGTTGATGAACTGGCTCTCATTTGCAACCAGAGCTGTCCAGACACGCAGCCCAAGTGCCCAGGCGACAGTATGTGGAAAGAAGCAGCCAGACCCAGGCTCAAGCTGTGAAGGTTTTTAGGGTTTTCAGTGTTTGGGACTATTACTCATCTCAAAAAGTTGATGAACTCAGAAATACACATATAAAGGCTTGCTTGTCGGCCCACTGCATAAAGTTTCCAGAAATGGCAAAATGCACTGGTAGGAACCAAGCGATTGTTGAATTGTGCTAAAACAACAATTTTTTTTCCCCTTCTTTTGTCTGGTCAAGATGCAATACACTGGGATTGCTTACAGCATCACAAATTTTTCCTTGTCTTCTGTAAAGCCCGTTTCACATATGATGGATGCTCTCTGTTTTTTTCGGTGAAGTCTGCCTTGTTTTCTCCCTTCCGGTGCTAGATTTGTGTTGGCACAAGTTTCTTTCTTCCTCTATAATGGACTCACTCCTTTTCATAAGTTCAGTCAGAATATGTTAAAATATGCCTCTTGGCCTTATCTTTTAAGGTTAGTAGTCAGGAAGTGAAGATTAAATGGGGCCCTTTCTGTACAACTATGAGAGGCATTTTTTGCACAGTAGTTTCTGTATCTCAGTATAGTACAATGCCATTTAGGTAAATGTAAATAGGATCTCTGGGAAAACAGTGGCCAAAAAGTATTCCTTTTGGATATGATGTTTGTTCTACCAAGGTCTGGCTGCTTCAACAATCCCTAATTGTACATACACTAGTATTCTTAGGAAATGTAACAGTTAATACATTGTTGACGGTAATGAAGCGATGAATAAAACCTAATGAACAGGCCCAAGAGATGTTAAAAAGCCATGCTAAACCTATGCATATAAGTTATGATTAGTTCTTGTTTTCTCTTAGCAGCAGTGGTAGGGATGCCCTCAGTGCACCTGTTTCATCAGCAACAGCGGTAGGGATGCCCTCAGTGCACCTGTTTCATCAGCAACAGCGGTAGGGATGCCCTAAGTGCACCTGTTTCATCATTTGTGTTAGGCCTTTGCTCAGATTTCAATGAATGTAAATGAACATTATGCAATCCTGGGTGATTTTTTGAGGGATTAGCAATTCTGAGAAAATGAGCCATCATTCAGTATGCTGTTATTTTCTGTCCAGGGGATAATAAATTTCATTTTATGTTTGGTATAAATACTAATAAATAACTACATTTGTACATGACATCTTAGCTGCTACCATTATTCACTTTAACTGCAAAATAGCTTCTCTTTTCTTCTGTGTCACCTCTTGCCTTTAAATTATTGTGATGTAATGTATTTGTTTTTCTTTGTGAGAACTCACTGGCTGTGCACCAAGGCTGAGATCATAGCCTTTCCCCGCATTTAATGGTTTCCACAGTAATGGACTCCTCCCGTGTGACAGGAGCACCTGTAACTATTTCCTGCCAGGCCTAAAGGCATGCCAAAAAAGTGACTAATATATGCTAGAGCTGACTGCACACACCAGTCAGAGGTTTGGTTCTAATGGCCTGCCTGATCACAACTTTCCTTATATCTCAGGCATTGTGGGTTACCTCAAATCAGTTTGCTTTTACTGTTGCTATCATTTCATGTTATTTTTAATGAAAGTTATATCAATTTGTTTAGCAGTTATGCCTTGAAATTGTACATTTTGGCATATTACATTCTCCCTAAATTTTGCTGTTGGTACAAAATTTGCCCATTGTAAATTGTTGACATAAAAACTGAAATTGATATTAAGGTGCCAAATTTCTTAAATAAGCATAAATAGTACTGAAATTGCATGTGAAATAAATTTAATTTTGTACGGAGTAATTTAGTTCTGGTGCTTCAGTGAGGATCCTTCACAACAGTTAATGCTGCTTGGTGTTTATCTCTCAATGTATTCAAATAGCCACTAGGTGGCAGTCAAGCTGCACAGAGGTGGTGACCTACATTAGGTCTAAGACCAGTTTTGTACATTCAGATTATGTTTTATTGGGTATTGAATTTGTATTCGTAAGTGAAATATTGCAAATTACCTTGCGAGGTTGTCCTAATGTGATTAGCAACAAGAAAAGTAACACGGACAGACATGTTGGGCTCTTACACACTTACATCACAAGTTCCTTTGTATTTAACAACTATTTTACACACACATCCACATATATATATATATATATATATATATATATATATATATATGTGGGTGTGTGTGTGTGTGTGTTTTTATTTTTACTTTATTTTTTTTCCAAGTCTATTTCTGTAAATTCCAAGTTTAGACTTCACATGTAATGATGAAAGCAAAGCTCCACATTTCAGATTGAGATGTGCTGGTTTTAGATGTGCATACCAACAAGGTGTGCTGGTTTCACACCTCTCCACAAGAGCACTTACAGGTATGGGATGGAACACATCCTGGGGATCAACTGAGCCCTGGTAGACATGCTTAATAAAAATCGACAGTGCTCTCAGCGCAACTAACATATGTCATATTTATTCATGACTGGAGCACTGGGGGGGGGGGGGCACTTCATAAACTGTCATTTCTAGGAGTACCACCACATGGGCACATACAAGGAAAATATCCCACATAAACAAACATTAATAACTTGTTTCTTTTACTTGCCTGTTATATGGATGAGGAGGCGTTTTGTTTTATGCACCGAAATATTTTAGTTATACGGTGAGCAACAGAGAGAAGCCAGATTGCGCTGGATACAGTCAAGTTTTATCTGCTGTTCATATGCAACGTGATGCTGTTCAGGAAATTTGTGTCTACCATTAGTGCTCTGTGAATGCAGGATCCTTCAGATGATTTGCACAGTACCTGTCCTGTGTGGTCCTGTGGTATCTTTACATTTTTCTCCCTTTGCCTCCTGATATACTGCATGTACTAACTCAGTCTGGTTCCATTCTTAATATGCTATAATGCAGCATTACCTAGATTTCATTAATCCAAGTGTCTAATGGCTGTCAGGTGGGAAGATAAGAGGTAGATTTGACAATAGTAGATGTTTAAATGGAAGACCTAGTTTGTTAAATGGTTAGGGTGAATATAGGAGAGCATAATATGCTTATGGAGGCAGGTCGGTTGTGTTGTATACAGACAGCAAAATAATGTAAATCAGCAGTCAGCCACACTGAACAATCTTTTTAAACTGTAAAAAGAAGTGTGTTCAGTGGAGTCAAGGCTTATTGGTGTGGCCAAAATAAAATATTGCATTTTCTTTAGTGTGTCTAGCTGAAAAAGTCCAAAAATTTATGCATCTCTTATTGAAAGCCATTAGTGTTACAATGGCTGCATTGTGCTGTTTTCTGCACACTCCCTTTTCAATTGTTCATAAATAGAAAACACACACAAACACACACACACAAACACGCACGTACACACATACAAAAAACTCAATGATGTTGTACTCATAAGCTCCACCAGTTTAACCAGCAAGCATGTAGAACAGTTGTTCTCTTCTGCTTTTTAAGGAAGGCAAAATGTATGAAGTTCAGCACAGATCTTTGTAAGGCTGTGGCTCTCAAACACTGCTAGCTGTAAATGCATTAAGCATTGCTTCTCTTTATATTGCCATTTTTATTTTCATCCAGCATAATATTTTCTTGTGTGTACTCCAAATATATTCCACTAGAGGGAAACATTCTCCCAATTTATTATGTTGGACAAAAGAAAAAAAATCTTTCAAAAAAACTAACAATTTTTATTTAGATTACCAAAGAGGAAAGGATGCTCTTCAAATAATATTCTGTTTGTTTTTTTATTTATTCTACATGTGACTGATCGAGTTGCAGTGTTATTGCGTTTCAATTACATCAACTTTCACACCAAGTGAAAGTGACATCATTGTGCTGATGGTCACATGTTCCTGAAGCTGCACATTTTGCCATGCAGTTTAAGCAGTTTCTTCTGGCAGGGGGAAAGGTTTGGATTCTCAGGAGCAGATACACTTTCTCAACAGCAATGCCGATACCGAAACAAAAAGCAATCTCAGTTTCTGTCCAGGGAACGGGGACATCAATGTCAAGGACAAAATGAAGTACCGTACATAATTTCACATGATTCCTGCAAAAAGGCTCTGAAAATATTGACAGTTAATATCTCAAGCATCCGCTGAAACAACAACATCACGGTGTCACGACTGGCGTCACAGCACAGAAAAAGAGCTCAGATGAGAATCCTTAAATGGCTTTGCCGTCGGGAGGATTAGGACTACCTGTCTACACTTGCCTTAGCACCGTTGAATAGAATGTCACGGCCATGTGTTAAACGTGATTGACTCTGCGATTTAACTGGGCTAATGTTTCTCTCAACAAGATAAGAAAACAGATTTAAGCAGGTTTAACAGGGATACACACATAGTGTTAATCAGGACTTGACAAAACAAGACAGGACGTGAGCTTCATTCCTAACATCGAAAGGTGTTTCTGTTCCAAAAACTGACTTTGTCAGACTAAGGCTACTGTCACACAATAACTTTAACAGGATTTGCAACTGAAGCTGTACAGATAGCGGTCCCATTTTATCAAAGTAAACTGGACTAAAGGCATATGTTAATCTGTTTAGGTCATACCTTTAAATCAGTTTAAATTACCACAAATTAATTAAAAATTCCAAACCAAGATGTATAGTATGTATTTTTTTATTTATTGCTAAATTAGAGAAAGATTGTAACTTGATGTGTAAATGTGTTTTTACTTCTGCCTTTACCCAAAAGGAACATGTTGCTGTGGAAGTTGTAAACAATTTTAGAAATAGTGTGAGCTCCAGGTTTACCGATATATCAAAGCTTTTGCTGTATTGTGGACATTCTTTATGAGCAAAAATGTAGTATAAAAACAGTACAAATAAACTACATTTTATTACTAATTCGGAAAACTACAAATTTTACTCCAATGGTATTTGTGTGTGTGTGTGCGCCCTGTGGTGGGTTGGCGCCCCGCCCTGGGTGTCCCCTGCCCTGCGCCCTATGTGCTCTGGGATGGGCTCCAGACTTCCCCACGACCCTCACCAGGAATAAGTGCTTCAGATAATGGATGGATGGATGGATGGTATTTGTGTGTAATTTTTTGTGTCTTTGTGTTTGCATGTATTCATATATGGATTTTCCTGTATACCTATTTTTACCTAATTATTTTCTGTTTCTTGTTCCACTTCTGTGTTTTGTAACAGAAGACCCACACAAATTAGCTGGCAAACAGTCTTCAGTTTGTTTGTTTGTTTGTTTTGTATGCAATCCTGAGAAATGAAACTGCCGCTCTGTGACTGTGTAAGCAGTTCTCCTGTGCCTTATAATTAGGCTTTAGGCCTAGAGGCCACACCTAACCCCGAGCCTGCTGCTTGCATCAGGTTAATATCCCAGAAGCAGAGAGCACTCCCACAGCAAGGCCCTACATTTCTATGAGCTGACTAACAATGAAAAATGGCCAAAAAAAAAAATTTCATAGCAATGTTCATGTAGTCTGGCTGAAAGGTACAGTGACTTATGTCTACTGTCATCCTCGTGAAGTCGTCCACCTAGGTCATTTGGCAACATCTCTATAGCCTTATGAAGAACCAGGGATTTAATTTTACTCTTTTTAATTTGATGGCCTCTTGAGGAAAACGAGTGCCCTGCTCAGCAGAATCCACCACAACATCATATAGATTCATCTGAAACAGTTCGATGGCTTCTCTAAGACTCAACGTTAATATCATTTGCTGTGCCTCTGTAAATAACCCTCAGGAGTCCAGGCCAATTTAATTACAATTAAGGGCTGATAACTCTTCTGTTCAATCTGGAGCCAAGGCCCGGATATGGACCACTGTCGCTCATGTCCTGGGGGGAGGCTGACCAGTCCGAAATTAAGTGACCCACCAGCAATGGGGTATTGATCTGGAGAACAACTTTGTCTTCTAACAAGCTCATATAAAAAAGACAGTGATGCTGCAGTATTGGAGATACAAATGTAATGTTTTTAAAACATCTACCAGTAATGACTATGCTGTTAGCAGGACAGCCAAAGTATTATAGCATTTCAGAGAGGACCCTCAAATATTTTTAATTTCATTATAAAAACTTTTATTTAAGGAAGCCTCAGGGTGTTGGTATATTAGCTAATTATGGGCACCTATGTGAACAGTACCATTTGTCCCTGGCATGATATCATCACTGGTTCAATCATAGCACCACCAGAAGCCGTTCCTGCTCAGGGAGTGTGTACTGAAGGCATGGTTGTTACACTGCTTACTGTTGTGCTCAGGTTTCAGTAAAGAAGACAATACTAGAGTGTGTCGGTGTTGGGAGAGGTACCTTTTTACATGATATACTTATTTCAGTGGACATTTCAGTGGAGCTGCAGATATGGGCATCAGATGACCTTCAGTCAGAGGCACAGAAAGTGTCTGACCTTCCACTCTGAATGTGATGTTTTCCTAAGCACAGCTTTTAGGTGTTCATTTAGCATGTTGTAACAGCCCCTTATTGGAATGAAATTAAAAACTAGTTCCATTTATGATGTGTTTATAAATACAAAACTGGCTAGCACTACAAGAGCAATGTATCATGGAATTTTACAACCTCTAAAATAGTTACATTTGTACTTGTCATAGTGTCACACCCTGTGCCTGTCCTTCCCATCTGTGTCCAGTAGATGTCCCTTTCTGTTGCGTTGCTCCTTGCCATGTACATCTGTGAATTGTATTTGTGTTTGCACCTGGTCTCCATTTCCCTTTTGTTTCTTTACATACTCTGTCTCTCCTTTAGTTCCTTGTTTGTTATTGTGTGTTACATGCTCATATACTGTGTATGTTATGCCTTCTGTATTTCCCTGTAAACACTAGTTTTGTGTCCTTTAATACATCCACCTGGCCGCATTTACCCCTCGCCTTTTCTTTACGATTCCTGAATCGCTACATATAGTGTGATGTTAATGTTATATAACTCAAATCTGTGGTTGGTTCATTTTAGAGTCAGAGGTTATATAGTAAAACACAACTCTGGACAAATATAACATCTACTTAAAAAACACTGCTTAAAATTCATATTAAATTCTCAGCGCTTTATTGTCTAATTTAAACTCAACGGATGGTAACTGCGGGAGCTTCCTTCTCTTCAAGTGTTTTCCCTAGTCTGTCTGTAACACACCAGCTTCTTCATTGTCTTCATATTAAACCATGCTGTTTAAAACCATAAAAAGAAAGACAGAAACACAAATCAGAAATATATTCACCACTACAATACAGACACAGAGTACTAATAGCACTAAATGGTAGACCATATATACTATGCATTATGGTTTCTACCCCAAAACAAGGTTAGAATACATAAAACATAAGATGTAAATAAGTAATACCTGTTTCTCCGTGTGTGCCCATCCACCAGCAGATGGCTGGACGTCGGGTACAATGCCAGCTTAGTGATCCCTGAAAGGTCACGCACTGCCTGCTATTCGCCTTGTCTGATTTGTGACCTAGCTTACTTCAGCTTGCTAATGGCTAATGCTGGTGAGCGCCTTGATTTTTGCATTTGGTTTACTTACCTACTCGGGCCTGATTAAAATGCTGAGACACATGAGAGCATGTTAAGTAATGGAGAGTCTAGGTGTTTGCAAGGAAAGCTGCACACAAAAGTCCAGTCAGGTTCACAATGTTAGATTTTATTATAGAACCCTTTATGGGTTTGCAAATCTTGTTGAAACCAGGATTTGAGTATGCCAGCTAATTCTTTCAACAGGTCTGCCTAATAGACAACAAAGGGAAAAAAAAAGTAGAAACAAATTTTTTTTTTATTGGCATGGTCACTTCAAAGAGCATCATTGCCTTTGATGACTGACAATGGAGGTGTACTACATTCAAATTTCCTGAGGGCACAGAACAGGGTTCTCTTGGGAAACAGCATGGGCACACTGGGTTGCCAGGGCAACCTTAGAAAAAAAATGCCAGACACAGGACCACTGTACGGAGTCCTCCACTAGCATTCAAGTGGCCCTTTAGAAGGACTAAACATGGTGTCACTTCGTCTTTCATTTTAGGCAAATCATTTTGAAAGCTTATTTTAACTCAGGTAGCAAAATTGCCATTAGAAATACTTTTAAAATAAGATCACATACAGAAAGTTTAAAAGTGGTTTCCAACTTAGACCTATCAGAAATTACAAGGAATTGCTTGAGAGTAGCTTTTTCGTGATGTACACTATCCTATTTTATTGCTGTTGTTGAGTATATAATTTACTAAGTACATTAATTTCCCAACCAGTTGTTGTGTTTAGGCCCACGGGTGGTCTGGAGCCTTTCACAGGCAGTCTAATGAACAAGGCACGAAACACACTGGACAGGGCATAAATATTATACACTGGTATATATTAAAATTTTACAAACCTGGTGTGGTCCTACCTTAATGGAGAAGAATGCAGTGATTCTTAATTTAGTTATATAGTACTGTATGTCTGTTTGCAATGTAAACACAGATTTTATTGTTAAACTCATGACAGCACAAGGTGTTTGATAAGGTCAGGTTGCCATACCAAAATTCCCATTGCAAGACTTACACTTGAAGTAAGGGCTATTAGTTAAGCTAGATCAATGAAAAGTGGGCATTGAATGAAATGTCACACATTCTTTCACAGGTTTATTCATATTTATTTGACTCCTTATAAAGCATCTGAAATGCCAGTTCAACCTTTTCTGGAAGACACAGAAGCAGTTTATAAGGTCTCATTGGCTGGTTTGCATTCATGGCTTTTTGAACATAAAAATCTCCTGCTGTTTTGTCTTAAGATGCAGCTCAGAGGTTATTTACAGATGTGTTCTCTTTAACTAGAGTGACTTGTTTTTGATGCTCATTTGATTAGTTGTGAAGAGCTGATTTAGGAATAGGAATAGGGTTAGGAACAGTGTCAGTCACTGTTTAGGACATCATAGTAACTCTTGTTACAGATCTTTAAAGAAAGAAATTCTTTAACTAATGACTGCTTGGTCAGAAATGTTTTACAGTATTTTTTATTGTTCATTATTCATCTCAGAGGGAAATTACTTCTCTGCATTTGATCTGAGGGGAGCAGAGGGCAGCCAGCCACATGCAGTGCCCGGGGAGCTAGCATATGATTGTCTTATTGAAGGACGCAACTGGTTGGGCTGGGATTTAAACAAGGAGACTTCTGAATCCCATTCTACCCATTCAGCCACCAGGCTGCTAAATCGTCATATTTCCACAATAATATTTTAATTATATATGTAAATACAAATCTTTAAATATTGCTACTTTAAAATGGTGAGTGTGTAGTTTTAGTTTACTTTGTAAAATTACCTGTATCGTGTAGCATTTTTAATATGAAAAATATTTTTCAACACTTCTTTGCGGTTAACTGTAAATCAGACTTTCTTTCATTGCCATTCCCCTGACACTCGACATCCAAAGTCTACAATGAAAACTCAAGCTTTTTCTCAAGCATATAGTCAAGGTGCGTGTGCACGCGAGCGTGTGTGTGTGAGTGAGTGAAGGAGAGAGAAAGTTTGTGTGCCTGAAACTCTTCAGCATCCACAGGCTTTTCAACCTTCTCTGTGTCCCACTGAGAAAAAGATGCATTCATTTTAAGGTCTCATTTTGTGAACGAACACTTGAAGACTCAATTCTCTGGGTGCCTTCAACAGGTCCTGTGACTGGAATGTTAATGATTTAGTTTTACAGCGCACTGCCCTGCATGAAAGGCATACACTACTATTCCATGCTGTGAAATAGTCTTTAAGTAAAATATATCTTTTTTCATGGTCCAGATTATTACAAGTAGGTTTTATCATTGCAGTGTTTTATGTAGACTGTGTATGATTCAGCCTCTGATGTTTTCTCTAGTGCTGCTTGTGACTCTTCTATCCTTGGGTATGTTTTCAGTATTCTGTCCCATGAAAATATTGCCTCTGTCCCTCCTAGAGGCAAAATATAATCCATTGCCTGTATGAGTGGTTGGATGATTTATGAAGTTGTAAAAGTAATGAAAGAGCCATCAAAAATTACACTTCTGGCATCTTATTATGAAAATGAAGGACATTTTCTGTTTTGACTGACCCTTAAATATCTTTTCTAATAAGAAGGTAAAAGCATTCTTGATTGCCTTGCATGAAGAACGATTACACAAAATCCCAATTATCTTTCAGGTAATGTTGTCAAGATAACATTTTAAAGTGCTCTTTAAAAGATTCAAACTTTTCTGGAAGTACATGACAGGGAAAATTATTTCCGTTCATGTCCTGGATCTAATGGATTGCCTTGCTTTTCCCTGGAGGATTATCATACTCTATGCTTCAGATTGTTCCTCTGTTCATGTCAGAATAAGATGTATAACAGTCACTGGGTCGTGTGTCTTCCTCTGCCCCAGGGCATGCTGGTTAGACATCTTTCCTACCTGTCTTTATTCCAGTGTACCACAAATGTCAGACAGCAGGGGGCATAATATCAAAGGATGTTGACATTTACCAACCTTTTTTTAATGGGGAAAGGTTATAATAAATAATATTTCTTGGAAAATAAAACAACACAACTTGGAAAAAAAAATACAAATACACAGGTGAATAAATAAATGTGTAGTTTTTTTTTTCTTTTTTTTTTTATATCTCCTACGTTTTAGTTACATATGGTGTGGTGGTTCAGTGATTAGCACCATTGCTTTTTTTACCTCTGAGGCCTGGAGTTCAAATCCTAGCTAGTGCCAGTGCCAAACCCAGATGGGAGGGTTGTGTCAGGTGTGGCATCCAGCATCAGAACCTGTTCCAAGCTGATGTGTGGATGTTTACCTGAATGCCGGTTAATCTGCTGTGGCAACCTCACTCATGGGAAGCAGCTGAAAGAAATCTTAAATTATGCATGAGTTTTCCTCATTTTACTGAATCTTAGAAATACAAGAGCTTCACAAAATGTATAAGTATGCCAGTTATATCTGAGCTAAATTATATACCATTACAAACAGTATAATTTGTTTCATATATCATTCAGCATTTGCTTGTCAGTTTTCACAGTTATCCTTTCCTAGTTATGTCCTTGCTTTTGTCCTAAAAAACAGAACATGTGTGATGTTATTTCGCTAATCTGAGTAGTTCTTGTCATATTAACTCATTTATCTGTATTATTTTATAAATTTTTACACAAGATATGCATGACAGTAATTCCTGATCAAATTGTGCCACATTATTAATACTTCATTGAGGCTGCAGCAAAAATTCAGCAACAAGACTTAAAAATGAATTAAAAAAATGAATTATAAAATAGTCCTGCGTGTCAGAAAGTTCCCAAGTTTGTGACAGCGACTGGAGACAGGCTTTAATTGTCACAACAAATGGGAAAGTGTAGTGGCCTTCCATTCTGTAACTTGCTTTGTCACCGAGAGAGTGAGTGAGAACAGAGCAGTTAAAAAGGACGTTATTCCTCTGCTCTTCTTCAGAGAAGAGAATACTGATTAGTCCAAAGATGGGTGAGGGTCAGAGTGGGGGGTAATGTGCCCCTACTCTCCATGACAACAGGGAGGCTTGCAAAAGAAAATCAGAATGTGGAATTCTTTCCCAGGGAAAGGGAAAGGGGGTATGGCGAGAAAAAATTGTCATTACACTGCATGCTACGTTCACATTTTTTTCCTCACAAACTAAAAAAAAAAACATTTCTGTCACAATTTTATCTTTTAAACATCATTTACATTTTAAAGGATGTGTTTTGCTTTGACGGATTAATGTATGGTACATCTGGCATCAGTCCTGTTTATCACTTTAAAAAGTGATACTCTTTATCCATTTTGAAAGCATAAACACTAACACCTCAAATGTTGGTCCCTAATACATTTTTCTTTAATTACCCAAACTAAATTTTTATTCCATGACAATTCAAATTCTCCATTTTGCATGGACTGAATCATGCTCTGGTGCAGTTAAGTGGAGTGGGAGGTTGGGTACCAAAACAAGTATTTATAACATTTTTGACACCTTCCAAGGAGTACACATTTCTAAATAAATAAATTTCATTAGTCAGAGCACATGTTTAACTACATATATGGTCTCCAACCAGTCAATGTCAGTGAAGACTGTGAAAACACTTTTCTAAAATTGCCAGTTATTGTGTGGATATCTGTTAGCTTTACAGACAGCTATTTTGGGTTGTGGAGTCAAATGAATGACCCTACACATTTCTCATGTCTCAGACTAACCCCATCCTCCCATTACAGCACCCCCCCCCACTAGCCACCTGCCAGCAGTCTTTGGGTGCCTGTTATATGGTGTTAACCTTTGCCATGCCATGTGATTGACTGACAGGAAGTTTTTTCATTCTCAGTGCATTAAGACAAGCAAGACCTCAGTGTTGCCTAAACAGAAAAACAGTATTGTCTAAAAAAGCATCCTCTAAAAGCAGACTCCTCCATGATTGCATACAAGGCTGGTATTTGCACATTGAGAACAGCTGTATGAAACAAGTGGCGGCTAACGTTAACAACTTCCCAATAGTACTGTCATTTTTTCTCTCTGTCTTCACACTAAATCCCTGATCAGGTAACAGCTGTCTAGGTCTCTTGCGGACTACAGCGTTTCCTGGAGGTGACACAATGACACAACCGATGCAGTAAAGACCCACTGCTGTGTTTCCACCAAGGACACAATGTCTCTAAAAGTGCTGCAGTCAAAGAAAGTGAGTCTTATTTTAGGACTTCCTTTCAAAGAAACACTGTAATCTTGCAAGTGTTGCTCAGCGGTGATTAGCTGTTCCAGGTAATATGTAATTGTGCTCTAAACTTTATCTAGTTAAAGAATTTGCAGTTACCAACTGTTTCCAATGTATATATTTTTCCACAGATGTCTCCAGAATGTATGATTACCGAAGTAATTTAGTTTTTTATTTTTTATTAGGACAGGTTGATGTAATAGTACCCCATTGTGGAAATGGGTAAAATTTGCTCTGGGGATGTCAGGTTGAAAGCAGCAGAACCAATACAAAGGCAATTCAAATCTTGTCTCAGCTTCAGTATCAACAGACAATTAAATTCTAGTAATGAGATGTTTTCTCTGGTTACTGTCATCAAACTGACCATTGAGACAGTAAAACAAAGCTGTGGAAAATAGCCTTCAATCTGCCCCTCAGTCCAAAATCTACATGCTTGTGTTGAGGGAATAGGTGAGACAGCTACTCAAAATGGCTGCCTCTTAAATTTGCTAATGGACGCCTTCAGTCAAGGAGGAAATCAAAGACCAAAAGCAAGAGTGTTTAAAGAAATGGCTTCAGACATGACAAATAATAAATTAGAATTTTAAAACCCAACTGTCAATATTTATTTCACTGTGCTATGCTTTTAATAAAATCTTTAAAACAGATAGACGTATACACTGATGACATGTTAAAGGAAAGCTAACATAAATTCATATCCTGCACTGACATTCTCAGTCACCTGAGTTAGAGCTGTTCTTGTTTTGTCTTATAAAGTGCACTAAGCACGAGCAGTCAACAAACATGTAACACTAATGTCCAACCCTTTTAGCTGACGTATTTCCTATAGACCTACATGCAGATGTCACTGTAGTCACTGTTTTTATTGAAACACTAGCCAGCCCAACAGTGTTTGTGACTCAAAGATGACAGGAGCCAATATCAAAACCTCTGTCAAAGTCACGTAGATCTTTTCTTCTTGCCATCATAATTCAAAATCAGAATCAGCTGGTCTTGCTTCCCATTCTATACAAGCCACATTGCGTGACTGGATGTTCATGGTTCAGGTGTACCATGCAGCACCCCCGTGTGGAAGCATCCATATTTGTTATGTCTTCCATCTTATTTTTCTTAGGTTTTTCCTATAATTTATCACCTGTCTGTATATATTACAGTGCTGATTTATAGTAGGAAAGTGCTTTTGCAAAACTATTTGGTGGTGAATGAAGGATATCTTTATTTCCTCAAGATTTGGAGGCACCAATTACCCAAAATTTCCTTTAATCTCCCATCAACATACTACGTCCACGCCAAATGCCACCTCATTCAATATTTGTGCTGGCAACGAGCCTCATATTTTCTCCCTATGGGCTGTCAGCTCTGTAGAGTGGCATAAAATATTTTTGGCTTGTCTCCATCTCTGTGGCAGCCCAGCAGACCGTTTTCATCAGTGCAGAGTGATGAGAAGGAGAGGATACCAGTCATTAAACACACCTGACAGAATGATAAGCAATTTGCATTGTCTGGGCTTCACAATAAATGAGTTATGTGGAGCAAAGAAATCACCGATTCTAATGAGGAACGTGCAACTTCTCGGTATACGGACTGTCTGTGTAAGTGTTCGTTGTGCTGTGTGGGCGAATATATTTCGGAGCAGGTGAACATGTCCTCCGCTGGGATGCGAGTTAGCCATTTAGCGACAGGTGTTGGGGGAGTGGCATACAAGGTCTCCGCAATGCGCAGTGACTCATTTACTTGTGAGTCACTGGGCGGGCTTTCTCTCCTTGCTGACCTTTGACATTTAATCAGCGACCTAACTCCTCCCTCAGTGCATTTCTCACCTCTCTTCAATTGCCGAGGTAGCCCGCCCCCTACTTTTTGAGCCTCTCAGCTCAGCATGCTAATTATGAAGTCCTAATGAAACCTAATCAGAGCTGCTCAGCTCTGGAGAAGACCAACTCAGTGTGCTATTTAATTATTAATATAATAAACTGAAGAAATGTAAAATGAAAAAAGCTTAGCACCTCCCAGTTATTTTGCTTCAAAGCCTTTTTAAACACAGTGTTGAGCATCGCAATATGTAATTTTTCTTCCAATTTGGCGAATGACTTTTTAACCACACTTTTCTGTAGGCTGCCTTATTTTGTATGTGCTGCCCATCAGATATGAACATTACACCTGTATTGCCACTGTAAACATGTGTTGCTCAAACGAACAGGTGAGGTACAAATGCAGGTGGATGTAAAAAAATGTAGACAAAAATTGGATATCATTAATTATAATGGCCATTGTCAGAGTTGCTAAGCATGGCCATGACTAACGGCTCATTTAGGGAAGTAAAGCTTATCTCAGTCCTCTCCATGCTAGGATCTTCATTGCTGACAGCTAAAGTTTTATTAAGATGAGAATTTTTCCTGTTCTTTTTTTAATGCTCCCCTGGGAAAATGACTCAAGTAATTTAGGTTCCGAGTTGAATATCACAAAAGTATATAAAAAAAAAAAAAAAAAAAAAAAAAAAAAAAAGTAATTTTATAAAAAAGTAATTTTATACACCCGGCAGTAGGACCTTTCCCATTAGGAATAATATGTTTTGCACATTTTAACCTAACTCACACACACACCATAGAAATATTGTTTTTCATAAATGGTTAGATGTTTTGATTATTTTTGAATTAGGTAAACTATTTTATTCTAGGGTACAGCAGCTTGTTCTGGTGGAGATATGAGCATTTGTAAAACTCACCTTGTCACCAGTCCAGTTCCTTAATCAGTTTGGTGCCAGCTGCCCATTCCAGTTTTACTGCAGGATGCGCACTCATCGAACACACTAATTTTTGTGTTCTTTCTATGACCCTGTGGTAAAATCAGATATTAATCATGATTAATTTTGACACTGTAACATTAATTTATTGGATTTCAATTTGGTCAGTCAAACTCATCTCCCTGTCATAGAAAAGAGTTGAATAACCAAGTTGCGAAATCATAAAATAAATAAGCCAATCCGTCACTTTGTTTTGTCCCCCTGCTACGTATCCTGTTCACGATACCACATGTATAGAAATGCGTTTCCCTTTTTATATACTTCGTGTACATATATCTGCTGTCCCTTCTGTGGACAAATGAATTAACATGTATGTATTAACTGTGAATGCCTATCGAGCTGCGCGCAAATATTTCAAGGTCACAGCTCCTTTTTGAAAGTGTGTCCAGTTAGGGGTAAATTTATTAGTCACGGTAATTATCGTACTTTCTAGCTATTGAGGCTTGGTGAATATAGTTTTAACAAACGCGTCACTGCCTTTTTACTTATCATACTTATACTATGATAAACATTTTTCAAAATTTACAATATATAACAATTTAAGATGATTTCAATTCTGCCATGTGACGTTGGTGCCATTGCTGGAAAATACAGCTTTTAGTTTCACAATAAATAAATGGCAGTCCATCGTTACCTTGTGTCACGTAAGTAAACCCGTGTGTTTTCTCACATGCCACTCAAGCTGACAACGTTGTGGATTTCTGCGAACCATACGCGGACTAAAGTTAGTTTTAACATAAAACCGTTGAGTTTCTGCATTACGTTTGAATAAACACATTTATAAAACATTTTTCTCCGTTAAATATATGGCACAGAATGCAGATCAACAATTCGTGAAGAAAGGTCCATCTCCGGCCGCATCTTTAAGCTGTAACACAAGTGAAGTGTAATTTGAAGCTGCAATGAGTGACATCAGCGAGGTCCCTGGTTCCAGTCCCCTCCTTGGGCGTGACATCACAGGGCTGCTGCCCTCCCTTAATGCGCACACGTCCGAAGATTTGCAAAGGCTCAGCATCAGTTCTACCTGACAGGAGTGCTGCGCTGTCTTTAATGCATTTACAGCCAGTTACCACTTTAACGAAATTTGGTCAGGTGAGTGACATCGCCTTGTCCTGGCTGTGACATATAAAGAGCAGTTATCTTGTGCAATCACTTGTATGTATGTTTTACGATAATTAAGTATTTTAAACGCGTGTATCGGTGGTTTTGTTTTGCTTTACGATGAGTATTAAGTTCATTGTACGGGACCAGTGTGTGCAGTACTCAGTTGATACGAACGATGTGTTAAGGTCTCCCGCTCCTAATAAAAATTGATACCTGTCTATCGCGGTAACTGATATGGTATACTATATATTAAATGGCACGCAAATTAGAATTATTCTGATAATATTTACGTAATTGTGTTATTGAATCGCCTTCTGAATTTATTGAATTGAAAGTACGGTCCTACACCGATTGTAAGTGACAAAAAGCATATGGCTAAACAACTTCTGATGTACGAGCCAAATTATATTGTTTTTTCCGTTTATTATATTCAGATGTGTTGTTAATGGTCCAGCCTGACTTTAGCGCTTTTGAAACCCGCGTTGGCTTTGAAATTTTCCACTTCAAAAGCGATGCAGCTCACTTCTGCCTTACAACGATAGAACTAGTGCGGTTTCGCATTTTTGCTCTTCGTATCGCATTTAAAAGTTTTATTTACAAGTAGAGAGACTCTTCGTACACGCAGTTCGTTGTGTAGTCGCACACCGTTGTGCAATCATCTACTTTTTTTTATTAAAAATCCATTTATTTGTGTTTCATGAACTGAGCAGTGACTCTGAGCATGCAGGTCAGACCGACGAAGATCTTGCGCGGCGACACGCCCCCGTTTCTTCTATTTTTCTTTTAAAACAATCATATAAAACTATGTGTGGCTAATTGTCTTTACCTATACGATACATTATGTCCACAGGACCTATTAGGATACACTGTTACGTGCTTTGTTGGTATAACATAAGGCACTTAAAGTGTGGCGTTGTTGTGTTTGATGTTAATTGGAACTGGGTTATTTAGAAATAATTAGACCTCAGTAATACAACTGGGTTAGTATGTTAATAAAAACATAATTTTATGAATAACTGACTCCTTAATTTAAGAACTATAAATTGCATTTTAAATTGTCTACAGACTACGTTTCTCTCTCATGAGTTATGAGCACCCATACAGGTACGCCTGGTTTTGGATGACATATTGTTATAACTGCAGCGACTTTTAAACGTTGCACGCCTGATCCGCGGTATTTCTTAACGCCGCTTATCCGTAAATGTCATAGGAGCTCTTACGAAAATGACGTGCGGAGAAATGAAGAGTTACGGTTTTCGTTTTCTCTACACAGAAACAAACATGCACAGTGAAGGCGTGGGTCTGCCAGTATGTTTTGTCACGTATTTTGCAAACTGACGAAGAATCTGAAGATTATTCCTAACACTGTCAAGCGATGGGTTTAAAGTGTTGGGGCAACATACATTATGCATTACTTGAAGAAATATAGGTAGAAGTGCTTAAATATCTGAGCTTGTAGTCTTTTTTTTTTTTTTTTTTTGGGGGGGGGGCGAAATGAATCTTCCATCCACAAATTTACTAAAAGTAAATTTTTGCGTTACTTTTTCAGGCGTTTATGGGTTTGGTCCATTGACTATGTGGGTCTCTGAATCATAAAAGCAGCATGTCTGTGTCTTTCTGCATCAAAATATTTTCCCCTATACAGTACACCTGGCATACAAATCCAGAGAGGCCACTGAAATTAAATTACGAATTAACGTGTGGAGAGCGGTCAGACAAACTACCTAATTTTGTCTGCAAGAGTGTGCATAGCAGTGAACTTTCCAGACATGCTTTTATTTAACCTCATCAAGCTATCCTGTCACAAAAGATAATTGTGATGAGAGTTTAATGTAGTCGGGCATTGAGTTATCACATTGTCTGGGAGCCGTTCAGACTGTCATAAGTTTAATTGGATGGTTGTCGCAAACTATGACTAATGGTGCAGTTTCTATGAAATTCAGAGTGATTGTATTCTTTAGATATTGATTTGGGCTGGAGTTTGACAATTACAACAACTAAAACGTACAGAGAACTACAAAGTGTAATCGCACATTTAAGTTTCCAGTAAAGAGCTGGTCTGTTGCTGTAAATTTATGTAATTAACTGCCAGGGAAAGAAGCACAAAACATTAACAAAAAATTGTTGTTTCGGTTAAGAACTGAAACTGAAACTGGAACATGCCACCTGTTCTATGTGTGGTAACAGACATGATACATTTATTCTTTTAAACATGACTTCCTCTTAAAGGAAATCTTTGGAATAACAAATTGTCTGAACAAATTATGAAGTTTTTTCTTATTACCAACATATATTTATTCACTTTTTACTTAACCATTGCAAAGATATTTATTTTTTTTCCATTTAATTTTTTTCTTATTTTGTCTTAGGCCCATGCAAAAATTCAGTCTTTCAGTGATTGTACGTTTTCCTGTTTGTTAAAAATAGCGTCAGCCCAACTCAGAGGGGATGTATGTAATTAAATTGCTGGTGTCAGCCTGTCTTAGTAAGGGCATTCTTAATTTTGACAAAGAGCCCCACTGGGTGGGAATAATAAAACTTTATTACTATATCTATTTCTACATACCACGTACAAGCATGCATGTGCTCTTGCTATGGTTTTAAAGGAGACTAGACATAGTAGGTCAGAAAACCAAAACTGTCAAGTGTTTTGTGAATCAGGTCTATTAACCAATTCAGAATGTTTTGTATCACACAAACACTGCATTTGAATTATTTATAAAAAAAAAAAAACTTGAAGGTTACCCCCCAAGCCTCTTCAGGTACATCAGCCACATCTGTGCCTGTGTGTGAGTTCTCACGGTGGCTCCCTGGCTTGATTTTTCTCACCTCCTGCAGAACATGAGGACATGTAGATGTACATTCAATTCTGTTTTCCTCAACCCGTTCCAAACAACATCTGCCTGAAAACACAATAAAAGGCAAACTGCAGTGCGGGTCTAATTAGACATAGTTGCCCTCTGGCTGTCCGCGGGGCTTGTGCACTTGACTGGCACAGTAGAGCTTGAGTTTATAATGGATCACGGGATATTTGCTGCAAGGGAGTTGGGATAGGTGCCAAAAGTTGGAATCATGCATGCCGTAAATGTAAACATGATGCTGGTTTCTATGAGTATCCAAAGGAATCTCAGATCATGGTGACATTCTCTTTTCTCCAGCCATGTGTTTATTTCACATTTTCACAAGTTTGACATTGCCGGGCATTCGTCTCACGCATCCAGATCACGCTTGTTAAATTTGCTCCATTTCCCTGCATGAATAAGGCATCCATGCCACATGACACCTGAGCTGCGATAACAGCACTGTTATATTCAGGGTTGCCTCTCCTGGTCTCTAGGTGTCAAAACCATCAGTCAGGCCTACCAGCCAAATGATCTGTCCCTACAAGCCCGTGAAATTGAACATTTCCACAGTCTGTAAACTTTGCAGCTGCTTGAGGCCAAAAAGACCATTTGAAGGTCATGTCCACCTTTCCTCTGGGGTGCATCCCCCCCCCCTTCCTGACACAGCATGGACTTTAGAATGTCTAACAACAATATGGCCACTGACATGCAGAAACTTGACAAAACACTTGGTGCCCATGAACTATTTTAGCCTCAAAAAGTGCCTGAAAAGCAGCAACATCTCATGACCTTATGGCTATTCTGATGGGACAGCGTTTCTTGAATTGCTGAGGACATACCTGCCATTGCTTTTAAAATTTTCAATTGGGTGACAGTGACTCTGGGAGCTCATGCCACTGAAAAACAACGACCATGTGTCTGGTTGTTTCCTTGCAGACTATACGATTAACCTTTGACCGTCTTGGGGAGTTTCAGCAGCACAGTCGCATATCTGAAGGAAACAAGACGATTTGACACATGGAAAGTCACAGGCTTTTAAGCCTCTGGGCACACCAAGGCCGGTTTATGACATTGATTATTTTTCTGACAGCGTTTGACAGCCATTTAGTTGATGTGCAGTGGAACCATGGGAGGGTAGAATGTAGCTGCAGGCAGGAAGTGAGGCTGTGGTTTTAAACTGCTCAGTTTAGAGCCTGCAACCAGACCCAGGATAGAAACAAGAGATTACAATGGGGATGTGGCTTCAGAATGAGGGAATCAGAATAACATGGTATTGTGGATAACGCTTATATGTTGTCTTAGACTGGATAGAACACAGACAAAACCCCAAACCCACATTTATAATTCCAGTTCAGAGAGTTAAGCGTCTTGTGTAATGTTTTGTGGCTTATTTAAAAATGCTTGCAATTTACAGCTAAAAGATTATTTTAGTTAACAAACTATTATACTTATTGTAAAATAAACTAAATATTTGTCTGATTATAATGCCATCATGGAAAACAGATTTAGCAACAATTGACATACAATTGTCCCGTCAGTGACCTCAGAAGGCAACATTGTTGTAAGCTTTTCTTCCGTATGTATCTGTAGCAGAAAGAAAAGAAAAGGGCGACGTGCATCGCTGCAGGCCTCGGGAAACTCAAAATGTGGGGGGGGGGGGTGGCTTGGCGGATCCTCATTGTGAAGGCATTTCCTCCTGGAGCACTTCCTGTTGGATCTGTAAACGCCCTTATTCCCTCTCCCCCTACACCTTGGATTCCCCTTACCCATATATATCTCTTTTCCCCAGACCCCAAGGTCGCTTATTTTTTTTTGTCGTTTTACTGATACTAAGAAGCAGCTGTGTTTCTTAAGCTCATATCTCTCACAGAAAAACAACGTCGTGCTGACCTCTCACAAAGCATTGTAAGGATGTGGTAACGCTGTGGAATGTCCACGCATGCCTTTGCCCATCGGCAACCCCCTGTAACTCCCACTTGTTCATGCGATAAAAGGAGTGGCCGTGTGCCAGACAGCAGCTGTCGCTGACTTTTTTCTGAGGACAGGCCGTCGGGGAAGGTATGGAGTGGACTTGAAGCCCCAAGGTCCTCTGGTAAAAATTTAGGATGTTGTTATTCTGACTGAGAGCTGATGAAGAAACTGTTTTACACATGGTATGAAGGTTGGAGTAGGTATGAAGTGTAATGCAGAGGTTTTTAATTCAAATTCTTAAGAAACGCTAGTCTTAGGATATGCATGCTGACATGCACTTGTCGTTTTCTGGGATTTTAGTGAAAGCCGGGTCAGGAACACACTGGTGAACATTTAAATATAAATTTGCCCGCTCCAAGTATAATTGGATTTTACGTAGCTAGATGTAGGTAAAAAATAGAATCTGTATTTATGTCAGTGCCACGGCATGCTCAAAATGCCCTTTCAGTGCTTAAAATTTTACATTGACGTAGTAATTAATTAATGCAGTTAGATGAGAAAAGTTAAATATCTAAGAGCATCATTAATTTGTTTCTTACAGCTTACTTGCAATCAAAAGTGACAAAGTTTAGAATATACTTTTTTTTTTTAATTATACCGAACATTTACAAATGCAAAATAGGAACTTTTCCCTACACTGAATTGAGCCTAAAACCTGTTTCAGCCAGAAGTGCAATTTGTCTTCTATCACACCATCTGCTGCCATCCACGAGCCTTCAAACCATATATTGTGAATGTTCAAACTCAAGCCTGGGGGCAGCAGCTCGACATACTTAGCTCAGGTTCCTTCTGTTTTTCCCTGATCTTTTCAGGATACCTGCTGGACCAATATTATGCACTGTACCAATGTAAAAAGGTGTTCCTAAACTTCTAAACTTCTTGTTCTTGTTCTTCTAAACATCCACTTTCAGTAGACTTTATGGTGACTAAAAGCAGACGACTGCTAATGCATTTGAAGTTGACGACACAGTGCTAAGTTATTTTTTTTATGATCTAATGCATTGCCAAGCCAAAGGTTTTCTTCTTTATGACTCCTGTATTATCATACAGAGCCACATGTTTTGGCACTCAGTTTAACTCGAGCACTAATCCAAACACCTCGCGTATTTGAGAAGCAATAAGTGCTATCAAGCGGCACGTTGCCTGCACTTAGCAAAAACCCAGCTGATGGGAAATATGTCCAGGACTGATTTGAAAGTAAGTAGTGTGATGCAGTAATATATCAGTATGGCAGTAGAAAGAAGCGTCATTTCCCCAAGACCTCGGGGACATTAACCAGCTGTGAGAAAAAAGCAGGGAGGGAGGGGTTCGCAGTGATATATTTCCCGTTATGAGGTTCAGCCTGAGTGTGTTGCCCCGCCCTCTGTCCCTCTGGGCCCTCCATTGTAATTATCTGGTTATGGTGTTTCACTCAGGGCCTGTTTGCAGGATCTGGGCTGGACCTCTCCAGCCCTCTGTCCTTTGTCACCCCGCTGTGGTTCTCCTACAGGCTCTAGACGAGGGCATAGGCAGTATAGCCTGACTAGCAGAGGTACAGCCTGAGTCTGTGTGTGTGGGCATATAAAGGGGTGTGTAAGGTACATGCGTTTAGGGCCTTTATAAGTTTTGCCATGTGTACTTCATATACAAGTATTCAGACACTAGATCAACAGAGGAACAACCCTTGCTCTCTCTCTCTCTCTCTCTCTCACACACACACTCATGTAAATCAGGGAAATCATGAAATATAAAAGCTGCTTAAACCTGATTACTTTCTGTCCAGCTTTTGGAGTACAAAGGAAGCCTCTGGTTTGCATTTTACAATCCACAAGGGAACCATCCAGCAAGAGGTTTGGTATTCCTTTAAAATATGTGTGTTTTTAGTATGTCTATTTCCTGAGTGTGTGTGTGTGTGTGTGTGTGTGTTGTTCATCAGTGTTCCCCATTGTGGTGCTTTTCTTCTGCAAGGTTGTGGTCCTTGGAACCTGCTAATGCAGCCGCCAAGGTATCAGGCCAGGTATGATATGAGAAACCTATTAGCTGAACGTACCATGTTCTAATTAACTGGTTGTTGCATTGTTTGAAACAAATTAGGGTTATAGTGGGATTTACTTTACATACTTTGTTGGACCTCTTGTTGTTTGTTGGAGCTCCTCCCTCCAAACACACACACAAAGCCATTGCTAATTACACCAGGGCCAGGATTTGCATACTCTTTTCAGTATGACACATTTTTGGCTTATGTCGAAGGTGACAGTGTGCCACATCCATTTGTTGAAATGATCACACTCTACCAAGGCTGTACAGTGATTTATTTGGGTGAGGCCAACATTGTAGAAATAACCACAAAGATACCCCCCCTCTAATAATGCATCATGACTAATGGCCCTCTTCCTATCCATAAATCATGTAGGTTTCTATTTTCCAGCCCTACAGTACCATTATACATTCAGATATCTCTATTACCTGTTTATGCACTATGAGTACTATTTAGTTATGTTTACAAACCGAGTCATTTTGGTTGTATTTTGATACTTATGTGTTAAATACATTGTCCATTCCAATTTACATTACATTACCATGAGAGTTTCTGTATGACACAGGAGCTATGCATGTGTGTATGAATTTGAATTCATGTAAAATAACGTATTTACCTTTTTCCTTTGAGCATGTACCCATCAGGCACAGGCGTTTAGTTTGCAGAGGACACTTGACTTATGTTACATTGCCAGATAAGTTTTCTGTTTATGTGGAAGAGGTGACAGGAAAAACCACAGGTGCCTTCAGAGTAAGAAGCAAAGGTTTAGAAATCATCTCCTCAGGACTTCTGAGAGAGGCACGTGCATTGACAGTTATAAATCCTTCTTAAATAATAGCTTTACAGCTTTTATAATATGACCCCTTGCTTCTTACTTAATTGTGCAATTTACACATCAGTGTTGAATACAGGGCAGGAGCAACCACAGTAAAGTAAAATGTGACTTATAATTAATGTCACAGGTGAAACGTTACTATTTTTCTACAACACTGAACCCTCTAGATTTTTTCACAGTTCCTTCCTACTCACGTTACCCACGCAGCACCTGTCATACGAAAGCCTTAAGCTGTTGAGTCTTTAATTGAGCGTTCCCTTAATACACACTTGTTAGAAGTTACTGTCGGAACACTTTTACTCTTGAGGAAGATGCTGAAGAAGCAGAGGTACTTGTATTGAAAGCTGGTTGCAAAGGTACACAGTAACTCAAGGAATGAAACAGTACAAGCACCATATTTGCAGATAAAGCATCAACTGCTCTTCCTTGCTCATATAAAGAGACTGCCCTGTATGTTCTGTGCCGTGTAATTGTGTTTGTGGCTTTGTTACTTTCAAAGCACGGTATAAACTTGGCCAGCGCTTCCCTAGCTCTACAAAAAAGCTAGGTAGCATGAAGGGGATGTATTAGCCTCTGGTATGCCCTCTCTTTCCTCAGTACTACTGGTTGTGCTGGATTAGTCTGTAAGGGTTTGTGTCTTTGTGTTCTCAGATCGATGAACAGTGACCACAGCTCCTCTCGCTGGAGGCAAGTGTGTTACTTAGCAAGAAATGGTGTGACATGGGGTTTGTATCAGAGTGGGCACTTGGCCTTTATTGATTTCTACCTCCAGTATCACTCCTCACAAGCCTTATCTTGCTTTGTGAATACAGCCCCAGTGAGGTAGAGCCGTGCTGCGTGACATATGCTTAGCACTAAAGGTCTGTCACTGGGCAACCCTGCATTTTTTAGCACTGTGGGATTAGCCTGGTTCAAAGATATATCAAGTCCGCCCCTGCAGAACTATGCCAGTTTCTGTCAATACAACAGAGCCCTAGGTTACGTTTCTTCTGAAATGGAATTAAGTATGGATATTGCTTGTGAGTGGTAACCAATGAAAACACGGTGACATTTCTCACACAACCAATAAAGCCAGCTCAGTAGTTGGCACCATTGTTGATAATGGATTATATGGAAAAGCTTTTGGGAGGATATTTCTGTCTGGCCAACAAGAACATGTAGAGCTCTGTTATAGTGGTACACTTGGTTACTTTCATAGCAGGCTTCAATGATAAAAGGAAAACACCTACTTTGTGATTCTCCTCCCTCCCCTCTTGTGTTTTTGCCTTTGAAAATGCATGAATGAAATCTGAAGGGTTTATTTGCTAGGCTGTGTACCTAATGCAGCATGAAAATGAAATTTCTGCTCTTGATGCCTCTCAGTGAGAAAGAGTGAGACTTTTATTATTTTACAGGTTGTGAAAAGCAATAAGGGGTTGAGCTTATGGGTCATTGTGATTTTGCTATGATTTCATTAAGATTTTCTTACGCTGATAAATTTTACAATTTTGTTTTCCATAACAGCCTTTCTGTTATGCAGGCTGTGCTGTAACAGTGTGCAGCTAGTACATCGATGCACGTTTTTCCATTACGGCCCATTGCATTTGCGTTTTTTGTACGAGTTTCCTTGGACGTAAATGTGTTGTAGTAAAAAGCCTCAACAGTTTTTGAATAATGTCACTAATGTCATGCACTGAAAAGCTGCGTAATTGGCGGAGTATCTCATCAGTTTACATTCACACAGTTCTTTCAGAGCACGTACGTAGCTGTTGGGAACACTGCACCAAGCTGAAAGTGACTCAGATTAGTAACAAACGTTTGATCTAAGGTTTCGTTTTACCTCTGACTCATGATACGCATATCCAGAAAGATCCCTGAACAAAAATACCACAGAATGTGGAAAGCTGCTGTACATATTGGTTGCATCTTCAAAAGCACAAGAGTCCATTTCCCAAAATTCTACACGTATTGTTATACAGGACAAAGTGCCTCTGTCTGTGTAGCCTTTAAGAGTATTTTTTAAGCACTGTCATTGCAGTGCTTCTTTTTCAAGCAGTAGGTGAACATCAAGGGTAAAGAAGGGAGTTGTGTGCTGAGTTCACAAAAAACCACATTTTCAACATCCCAGGTGGACCCTTTTTACATTAGTATGATCTTCTGGCATGATTATAGTCCAATTTCATGTTTACTGCTTGAGTGGATCTTCAGTTCTCCTCCTTCATAACCTGTAGTTAACAGTGAAACGGCTTTTTTTTTTCTCATGGTCCAATGCTACTTGAGTCATAACTCATTACAAAGAACAACATGTACCACTGACATACTTGAATTGAATTTACCCATCCAGTCTTTTCACCCATTTCTGGAAAGCTTACTCTAAACATTGACTCATTGACAGATGAACCCTATGTTACTTTTAAATGGTAAGTTTTTTGTGAATCTTGCTTCTTTACAATTATGTGTAAATATTTTTATATTCCTTACATACAACTGGTTAGCCACATAGGTTATGAAACAAAATTAATTTGAATTACAGTACGTAAATTAAATCTGCAATCCAATCTGGGGTGTGCCCTGGCTTATGTCCTAGTCTGCCTGGGAAATGCTCCAGGCTATGCACAACCCTGTAAAAAAATAAGGAAGGATGGATGGATGGATAGAAGAATGAATTGATAGATGGATCTGTCCCAGTTTCCTGTAGTTGAAATACAGGAAAATACAAATACATGTCTTCTGAAGTGCTGTAAATAAAGTGTGGTGTCCAGTTAAGTCCCTGTGATATTAAATTCACAGTTTTAAAAACAGGGCTTGGATTTATGGCAGGTTTAACAACTGTAGGAAATTGAGAATTTCTTTTCTTTCTTCACAAGTAGTACCAACATGGCACAGCCGTTGAAGTCAGTCCTCACCCCTCATTTCCTTTTTCTTTTACTCAGATGAGAATTACACATTTCACTCCATCATCATCATCATCATCATCATCATAGTCATCATCATTGCATCAACACTTGCCCGGGAATATACTTTTAGGGTTTCCTGTTCTAGTGAGGGGCTATAGTAAGGTGGAGGTTTTTGGCTTGAGTCAGAGTAGTAGCAAAACACAGCTGCTCTCGCCTCCAGTTCCAGTTATTCTGGGAGTGACACCAAGTTGCAACACGCCGCAGCTTCCCAGGGAAAACACTTTCGTTTCAAAACCGTAAGTGTCAATGCGTTTTTTTTTTGTATACATTTGTCTGTGTAAACAATAACACATTCCATTTACATTTTAAAGAGGATACAATTGTGAACAGATTAATCTTCAGCATTTCACTGCTAACAAAATGCAGGAAGGTAGGAGTACACACGGTGATTCTGGTATTCTTAAATGCTTCAGTGGAGGTCGGGTGGAACCCGGCTGCTATTACAACAAGCACAGGCAGAGACAAAAGCAGGACGTAACATGTGAATGTCAGTGAATCAGTCCCTCACAACCTATGCTCACCCACCATACTGAAATGTTCCCTTTCGTTCACAAGCTATGGTGTTCATTCAAAGCCTTTAACTTTAGTCACCCATTCTTACCATCAATGCAAGTGTTTTGATCTTAATCACCATTAAACAGTCTTGCGAACAGTTTCTGTATTTCATACGTAATTGTGCTATGCACATTTGTGCAGCCAAATTGTAATGTTTTTTGTCTGCTTTTGTCTTTAGATAATATGGAATACATCAAATGACTGCTCATCGCCATTCGGGGAATGGACCAAAAAGAGTAGACTGACCAGGGTAGATACCCAACATGGCCGCACACAGAATTCGAGTGACTAACAATAACAACGTCCTTCCTCGTTGTAAGTCTGAGGGAACGCTCATCGACTTCAGTGAAGGACTGTCTGAGGCCAGCCTCACAGATGTCAAAGGTCAGCTTCTTGAACTAATCATGTTATGCTGACTGTGCGTGTTGTAATAGTTTTTTTTTTTTAAGTATACAGTTAATAAATTGAAAACACAAATGTGTCAGCTACTGATACATCCTTGCACAAAAATAATAGAAGACAAAAAAAACTTAAAAACCTTTTGTGTGTGTTTTTCAGTGCCTTCTCCTAGTGCCTTAAGACTGGACACACCACCCTGTTTTGGGAATGCAAAAGAAGTTGTTGCTATCAAGGATTACTGTCCAACTAACTTCACTACCCTTAAATTCTCTAAAGGTGACCATCTCTTTGTGCTGGACACATCAGGGGGTGAGTGGTGGTATGCCCACAATAACACTGAGATGGGATACATTCCTGCTGCCTATGTTCAGCCAATCAGCTACAGAAACTCTACCCTTAGTGATAGTGGGATGATCAATAACACTGGGGACTGCTCAGAAGAGGGTGTACGGGAACTGGATCTCCTTGGGGACTGGAATGGAGGATTAAGGCCCAATTTACCACATGATGGCAACCCCTTTGCCAGCCGTTCCTCTACCAACCCATTCCTCTCCGGGGCATCACAAGACACACTGGACCAGAATGTTAATGGGAAGGCTGTACACAGCGCTGTGGATCTATTGCTTTTTGACACACCGTCCACCCCAAAAGCCAATAACAGCAATGCCCTTAATGGCTTCAGCAGTAGTATCTTTGACCTAACACCTGTTAGCCCAAATCCAGATGTCACCCAGAACCTCAGGAGGGAAAATCCATTCTTCAGGAGCAAGCGATCATACAGTTTATCAGAGCTTTCCATCCTGCAGGCCCAGTCCAGTCCTTCAGATGCCTCCAGTAGTTTTTTTACTGGATTAAAATCACCAACCCCAGAACAGTTTCAGAGCAGGGAGGATTTCAGGACTGCATGGTTAAACCACAGGAAACTGGCTAGATCATGTCATGACCTTGATTCCCTAGGCCAAAACCCAGGTTGGGGGCAAACACAGCCAGTGGAGACTAACATTTTGTGTAAGCTGGACAGCTCTGGTGGGGCCATACAGCTACCAGACACCAGCATCAGCATTCATGTTCCAGAGGGACACGTGTCTCCTGGGGAGACCCAGCAAATCTCACTGAAAGCCCTTCTTGATCCTCCTCTGGAACTCAATAATGACCGGTGCACCACAGTAAGTCCAGTGGTAGAAATCAAGTTGAGCAACATGGAAACAAAGACCTTCATCACTCTGGAAATGAAGGTGTCTGTAGTAGTTAAGAAAGAGAGCCGACCAGTAGCAGAAGTTGTGTGTGTACGCAGCGACTGCAAGGAAGGTCCATATAACACCATTTCACAGGGATACATGTATGGGGACACTGTGCAGGTTCGGTTGGACAACCTGGAACCTTGCATGTATGTGGCTGTTGTAGCACAAGCTAAAAACATGTCCCCAAATCTAATGGTGTGGGACCATGTTGTAAAGAAAGTCACTCTGGGTGTGTATGGGCCTAAGCACATCCACCCTTCCTTCAAGACCGTAGTTGCCATTTTTGGGCATGACTGCGCCCCCAAGACACTACTAGTTAGTGATGTAGGTAGGCAAGCTCATTGTGCACCACCTGTAGCTCTACAGCTCTGGGGCAAGCACCAATTTGTCCTGGGCAATCCACAGGACCTGCAAGTTGGTGTGTACTCCAACATGTCAAATTATGAGGTCAAGGTAAACGAGCAAGCTCGAATCGTTAGGGGCTTCCAAGTTAAGCTAGGCAAAGTGAGCCGGCTTGTGTACCTAATCACCTCACGTAATGCTGAGAGCATCTCAGATTTTACGTTACGCATTCAAGTTAAAGACAGCCAGGACTGCATATTGGCTCAGTTCTGTGTGCAGACGCCCCAGCCACCACCAAAAACAGGGACACGGACTGCAGGCCAGAGGAGGTTTCTCAAGAAGAAGGAAGTGGGTAAAATAGTTCTGTCTCCTCTAGCTATCACCACCAAATATCCAGTTTTTCAGGATCGCTGTGTCGCTAACTTGAAATTTGGAAAATTGCTGAAAACAGTTATCAGGCAAACAAAGAATCAGTACCTCTTGGAATATAAGAAGGGGGACATGATTGCACTGCTAAGTGAGGAGAAAATTAAACTTAAAGGACACCTGTGGACTAAAGAATGGTATATTGGTTATTACCAAGGAAGAACTGGACTTGTCCATGCTAAAAATGTCCTGATTGTGGGTAAAATAAAGCCCATTTATTTCTCTGGACCAGACCTAACGACCACTGTGCTGTTAGAACAGATCCTGAAGCCGTGCAAGTTCCTAACCTACATCTATGCCTCAGTGAGGACCGTACTGATGGAGAACATTGGGAACTGGAGGGCGTTTGCAGATGCCCTTGGGTACAACAACCTACCCTTGACGTACTTCAGCCGGGGCGAGCTGGACAGCGAGCCAGAGAAGGTGGCTTGCATCCTGGAGAGGCTCAAGGAGGACTGCAACAATTCAGAAGGAAAGGAGAGGAAGTCCTTTCAGAAGGAGCTCATGACCGTAAGTGCTGTAATCTGCGCCTGTGCCCACATGATTGCCTTGCTCTTAACTTAGTGTGCCTTCAGAGCTCCGTGATTACAACTGCGCTGCCTTATCTGTCAAGCTCTGCCGTAAAGCTATGGTCCAGAGGGCTAATGCTGTTGAATGCAGTCAATAAATCCCACATGGATGCCAGGACAGTAGAACTGCAGGGGTTGTAGAGCATGGCGCATCATTTTGGCAGAACGTTCCTTTTGTAAATCACTCAGGAAGCGTGGAGTGTGCTACGTATATAAATCAAGCTTTCTGTTTATGCCTAACTGTTATTTATGTTCGTTCTTTGAAGCACTGCCCTGCTAAGTAATTTCTTCGCAAAAGAAAACAATATAATGTGGCCATAAAGCCTCTTGTCTCTCAGTGCCGATTGCTTTGCTGTCCTCTTAGATGCAGGGATTCTCCCAGCACTTCTGAGAGAGCGTGTGGTACTCTACAACTGTGCCGGCAGTAATCAGTAACATTGTCATCGCTCTGTCTCAGCACGAGCACTGCATTTGGGTCATTGGGTTCAGCAGGAGGCCACTCAGATCATCGTCTCTCGCCTCCCCTCTGCACTTCCCCATAATTCTTTGCATAGTATGAGGTCTGGTCTGAGAGGAGTTGCTTGAAGCTGCTTGATGTTATGGCCATCGGGGTTACTGGCTGGCCGGTCCTGTTAAAGAGAGATAAATAGAGGGACGGTATCCCACACTAAGTCATTCCTGGCCTGCCCGCCCACTGCAGCCTATTAGTTGTCATATAACGCGTGTCTTTCCTGATTGGTGATTTCAACCAGGATTCATGTGGTGACTGCGTGTGTGTGCAAAACTGCAAGGGATCACTGTTTGTGAATGCAAACATTTTATAAGCAGTGGTGAGATCATGAGTCACTTAGTAGATGGCTGTTTTGATAAGCCCGTTGGATATCTGGATTTCATATTATTATGTGAATATATTTCCTATTTTGGTGATCTGAAAGACAATAAATGTAATGTGCACATTTTCTTAAGCGATTCCTTCTCTGAAATGTTTTACCACTTTCTCCCTCTTCATCAAGCTTTTGAATTTCTTTTCAGTTTTTTAGAGGCTATTGTCTCCTACTAAAAGCTGTGGCAGCTATACTTTGTATGTGGTCATATACACCAGTGGAAAGCACAAGCACCCTAGTGTAATGCAGTAAATAGAATAAACTGAAGTCAGGTCTATAGTTGATCTTAATTACACTAAAATTGTTTTGAATTCGCTGTCAAAGTTTGGGTTTTGAAATAAATTTTACATATCCGACTGTCATGTATAGTTTAAAGTGGTGTTTATTTAAAGCTAAAATTATATATAATCTACTTTGAACATAATGATTGCTCCAGGCTTTTTGTTTTTAAGAATGTTGCATCACTTTGGCTTGTGCACTATGTCAACAACATCCAACCAAACAAAGACATTTTACAAGATAAAGTAATCACTTGTGGTTAAGGTATATTTATATTCATGGATACCCTTGTTTCTGGCACCCCCAAAAAGGTCTTGTATGAGTTCAGATGATGGTTTATTGTGTCTGATATATCCATTATAAACAACTCTGCCCCTGGGGTAAAGAGGAAGATATCTTGTCATAGTGGCAGGTAATTGATTTTTTAAATGACGTGTCAGAGTTTTTGTGTGGAAACAAATTCTCAATTCATAATCTTATGTTCAGGCAGTCATGTAGCCATTACGTTTTATAACCACTGTTCAAAATTGTGACTTGCTTACCTGCTGTTGATTTTTAAATTTATTTTCTTTAATGAACAAATTTCATTAGGCACAAAAAAGTGCTTTTTGGGATACCTAATAACATGCTAATGTACTTTGGAGCAGAATAAAAATCCAAATTGAATTCCATTTGAGGCTGCCTTTATGAATCATCGTGCACAAACATCCTTGTGTTCAGCACACTTTCAGCATTTGTCAGCATGAATTAATCAGCAGAGGCTTTACTGCTGGATCTGCGAGTGTGGGTGGGGGAAGGGGGGTTGTGTCCAAGCTCTGCCTTCAACACTCTCCTAGGATGGATATAGGTTGTACCATTTAAAACGATATCCTTTATCACTGAGCTTGTTAATACAGCTACAGGTTAACTTGAGTGCAGCTTCTCCCCACTGTTTCAGCTTGCAACCATTTCCTTCACGTCTTGCTTTTCAGTTGTATTATAATGTATTAATTATAATTAAGAAGCTGAGTCAATGTGATAATTTCAAAGCGAGCTTTTAAAATGGGCCACTGGCTACAGACGTTCATTATCACAATTTGTTTTCCGTAGCAAAAAATTTGGTATTTGCATAGCGCACTGTTCCTTGCACAAAAACAGGAAATAGACTTGTATCAGTGATTTTATTCACTTTTGGCAAGTTGAATTTACACCAAAAATGTATAATAAAAAAATATATAATATAAATATAAAAATAACGAAAAGGCCTTTTATATGAGAGTGTACATTGAAGGTATGCAATTCCATTTGCAGTTTTAAATTTGGCTTTAATTTCAATGTTGTGTGTTTATCGGCTGATATTGCCTTTGTACAGCAAATTTTACTTAATGATAAATTGCATGGTATGTATCTGAGCAGTGCAGTAGATTCTATGAAAATGTTTTGTCAATTTATTTTCTATCTTTTTTAAGGCTTTTCCTTTTCACGTGTCATGTGATGAGGTCTCCTGTCCTATTTTTGGAAGTGTGAGATGGATATCAGATTCGTGTCTGCAAGGAATTAAAATTCATGCACATTCACTGGCAGCAGAGTGAGAAATAATTGATGGAATATTTGTATCAAAAGGACAATAAAAAAATCTTCAGACATTTTACCAACTTTAACTTACTGTACAGACATGGACAATGGCTCTCGCCTTTCACAGAGCTTTTGGGTTTGTGGATTTCATTATTGCATACTCTGACTGCTATTATACTTGTTCATTTGGATTGCCAATTTCTGATAATTCATTCATTCGTTAGATGTTTTTTATCCAAAGTGACTTACAACATTTCAGATACATGTTACAGTCATGCTGGTTCTCTGCAAATAACCCATCCCCCTGGGGGCAGCAGTGGACAGCCACATGCAAGCCCTGTGGAGCAAGCATTTGAGTGTCTTGCTCAGGGTACCTACCTGGTAACTTGACTGAGATTCAAACCAGGAGACTTCCAGCCTGTTCTATCCAACCATCTCAAACAGTGATGGTACAAATCTGACGTTACCCTGGTGAAGTCCTCATCCTCTTACTGACTCCAGAACCTTTCAACTTCACATTGTTCTTGGTTTGCTTCTCCTCTTCAGCCCAGGGCCTCCTGTGCTGGTGCTTCATATTGAACCACCAACATTTAAAGTGTTTAGCTGCATTAAAGGGGTGGTGTCACAGATGGATGTTACTGAGGGTCCAGTTCTAGGATGCAGGCCTTCAGGGTTTGAACAGTCATACAGAAGCTGGAGAATCCCCTCCAAGATATTTGGTCTCTGAATTATGGGAATGTTCTGCTAATAGACCAGTCCAGCAGTGTAACTTGGTCATTTTTCACAGCTCCTTTCATGTCACACAACATGGTTGTGAAATTACTCCTTTTTTACCAGCTGGTCAGCTGCTGAAGTAGACCCTGAGAGCCTCACTAAAGGCAGGATCTGAACAACTTTCCTCCAGTCTACACAGCAATGCACCTCCCCCAACTTCAATAATGAATCACATTGTTCTCACGATAAAAGCTAGAAGTGGGATTTAAGATTATGCATTTTTTACGTATTTCACTTTGAAGTTTGGACACCTCTTTTTAAGGATACAAGTCTTTTGTTTTCTTTGCATTACTTGAGGTTATCTGTAATGCTGTGCTGTACTAGTGAACGTCCACACGCCCATTGTAGGGGTGCTGGAGTAAAAGCTAATTTCATGAAAACAGGAGAGAATTAAAAACAGCTTCATCTGTGAAGTCACAGAGTAATCAAACAACTGTTATATGCATTACACTGTGTTTGCAGTGTGCATTTTAAGTCGACCGTTTTAAAGCCTGTTAGTCATAATCACGGCGAGGGTTGTGATTAACCGTTCATCACAAAACTTTTCTCATTTCCAGTCACAAACCTGAGCCGCATGTGGCCGGGAGCTCATTGCGTGACACGCTCTTTCTCTTTTTATTTCCCTCCTGGGGAGCAGAGAGCAAACAGTTATGTACACTCCAGAGAAAGTTGGGGGGGAGGGAAGAATCAGGGGCAGGGGAAAAATTAGAAGAAAGAATTCAGGGTACAAATAAAATACGAAGAAAAAAAAAAAAAAGCCACTGCTCTCTACTGTATATGATTCTGATGTGTAAACTGCTTTAGGGTCATTCTTCCATTCCATAGCCTATGCACTCGCATATGTAGACAAAGGGAGGAAATGAGGGACAGGTGTGAATAATTATGCTGTCCAATGGAACGTGAACGTTTGTCACTGGAGCTCAGATCTGCCTGCTATCACGTTCATTTTCTGTACCTGATCGCCCATCAGTGGCGATAATTTCTCAGCCGTTGCTGTTCTACTTAACTGTGAAAGTAATTTGATTAAATGCCATCAGATGGTTGTCTTTCTTAGTAGTTGCTCACGAAGTGTTGTTTTGAGTAAATGGACGTCAGAGCCGATCTTGGAGCATATGTGTTTTTTCAAGTCAGGAGCAAGAAAGGGGTAAGGAGCGTATTTAACTAGTAGTATAATTTCAGATACACAGTCTACCAGTTTCACATTATTACTCTTGCTGTTTTGCTTTGGTGGTAAACTCAACACTGCTTATTAACAGTAAACCATGGTGCAGTGCTGTTTCGGGGTTTGCAAATTGCCTTTTCTATATTAAGCTGCCTCTGTGTTCCTCTTCACATTTTTAATTACTCTATTTTTGACAGTTGATCTGTGCTTTGTGTTATTTTTATAGCTTGGTTTTGCTTTAAATTACCCAGAATGAAGCAGTGTGTGAAACCTATAAATTTTCTCTCCTGCTGATATTGTTGCACCAGACGTGGAAAGTACGATCTCTGGTCTCATTTGAAGTTTAATGTATACATGTGAATCTAAGTTAAGGAAACTATCTTTAGTAGTCTTTATTGTTTTCTGGAAAAAATAACTGGCTTCCTCAAATTTGTGCTGCTCTGTATGGCCTTCCAAACCCAGGAGAACAACATGCAATATTCAACATAGATTTTAGGTGCACTTTAAAAGTTGGGCATTACAAACCCTTTTAAACGACTGAGCCTGAGGAATTTGTGTATCGTGGGTGTAGTCTACAGGCTGCAATCTGGAACAAGAACAGTGCTTTAATTGGCTCTAAAGATTGTGAAACTCCTAAGACTAGTACCAACTTTATTAAAAAAAACAATTTGAATGAATTTTCAGACTTTTTGACAGCAACAGTTTAAATCATACACATCAGAGCAATGTAAGAAATATTGGGGGGGAAATGGTTTTCTTTAGAGATTTCAGCTCTTCAAGTTACAAGTGTGCCCACATTCAAATATTAACGTGAATACAAATTGCTCTATTTTTTAATGGAGGGAGTTAATTCTGAATGCTTTGAGTGGTGTGTTCTTTTTTTCTACTAAAATATCTTTTCTGGAACATTAATAATATATGGGATCTGAGCATAACATGGTTGGCAGCTATTATAAAGTCCTTTTGCTGTGTGTGGGTTTTAACTGCACATTGTTAGCCTAATTCTTCTCCCTTTGGAGCCATACATTAAAAGCACTTTTAAGAATCCGTGTATAAACTACTTTGCTTACATTTGTGCTCTGTTGCATGTTATATGAATTGCTTTTGCGTGTATATACTTTGTTTGGGCACATATGAATTGGCATATCTATACATTTGAAAATACTTTTTATAAGTACAGCTGCACTTGTATGCCTGTTTGCCTCCATGTTTTTCCATATGTAGTTTTTTTTTTTTTTGTGTGAATTTGTGTAATAGAGTGATCAGTTTTTTTTTTTTTTTTTTTTTTTTTTTTTTTTTTTTTTTTTTTTTATTTTGGGGTTTTTATTTGTGGTGTATTTTTTTTTTTTTGGGGGTTTGGGTTGGGGGGGGGGGGGGGGGGGGGGGGG
>JABJVR010006343.1:0-12553 GCA_025773905.1 Chitala chitala
GGGAGAACATGCAAACTCCACGCACACAGACCCAAGGCGGGAATTGAACCTCAGGCCTGGAGGTGCACGGCGACAGTGCTAACCACCACGCCACCTGCTGTATTCCATTGAATATATTTTGTAAAGCATTTATCAATCATTGCATTTTGTTCTTATTTACATTTTACAAAATTTTACAACTTTTTTGGAATCGGGGTTGTAGTACATTGTATGTAAAAGAAAATGTTTCACAATAGTAGTCTCCACTTTGCATACATGCTCAGAGCACTGCTTTGCCAATAGCCTAAAGGAAATGGAAGTCCATAGAATTCAGCCTTAATTCAAGTTTATTGCTTATTTGGACTGACTATGACTGAGCACTGAAAATCTATTAACTGATCTATTAAGTTGACTCCTTACTGATGGAATATATTAAAAGAAAGTTAATTGTCTACAACATTATGGATGGGTGTAAAGGATTACTAATCAACTGAATGTTGATTGTTTCATTATGCATTAAGAGGAACTGTGCTTTCTGCCTACTCCTGATTGGACTTTTTTTTCATCTCACTGGCACTTAATTATTAAAACATACAGTTGTCATTGGAGCATTGTTATTAATATTATTATTATTATTAGTAGTAGTAGTAGAAGAAGCAGTAGCAGTACTAGTAGAAGTAGCAGTACAACGGATGTGAAAGTGTTGCCGTGTTAATCCCCTTCTTAGTTCCACAAGTGAGGGAGTCGGGTCTTTGGCTCAGCAGGCTAATAGTCTTGTCTGGTGTATCTATGCGACCTGTCAGGTTGCAAGTTTGCACCCCAAGTTCCCCTGTGACAGTAGTTGTACTAGCAGTAGGACGTCAGGCTAGGATGCAGACGTCTCCTCGTTTGAATCTCGGCCCAGCCACCAGGTTGAGCAAAACACTCAGCGCTAGCTCATTGGAACATGTATGTGAAATGTTGTGAGTCACTTTGAATAAAAGCATCTGCCGAATGAATGAATGAACATCAAATTGAGTTTGTGTACTAAACGCATGTTATGATTTTGGACAGTGTCATGTATTAATGTTGCATGATGATAATGCCTAGAGTTTACATCATTATCAGATTAAATTATAATACTTAAGCTTCTAAATGAAAACACAAGCATCATCTTTGTTTTCTCTTAATGATAAATAATACAAATATTTCTTATTATATTAACAACATCTTCAGTGTGAAATGCCAACATAAACATGATTAAACAGTTTAATTCTGATCGAAAAAACAAAAATCACAAAGGAAAATGCATGTATATTTTGTTTTAAAGAGAAAAATTATGCTTTGTTTTATTGCCACAGTAGAAGGCTTTAATACAATGGGAATGTTAACAGAATTAAAGTCAAGATGCAATTATGTGATCATTTCCTTGTCATCGACATGCAGTAAAGTTAATGTTGGAAAATTATTTTATATTACATTTGAAACGCTACGGCAACATACTGATTCAGTATATTATCTAAGAGGATTACAGTCTGAGTTGTTTCATTTGACTCAATTGGGGAATATATTGAATTAAAGTCCTGTCATATTAGTCATGTGCGTTACTCTGCAAAGCTTCTCGGCTGAATGTACGAAACACAAGCTGTAAGTGTAAGACTGTTCGTAGCAGGAGGCCAGCGGGCCCTTAGGATTGCCTTAAGATGGTGTACAAACCAGTAGAAACATTAGAGCAGTCACATTTATGACCTCAGTAGGTGAAAAAGGAAGCAGAATTTAAGATTAAAAGTACGTCAGATCTTTTCTTCTACATCCCAAAGCATGCCGGGCATGGTTCATTTAGTCGTGGCATGCTGAAAAGGATTAAAAGTGAATGAATTGCAATCTTCTCTCCTGCATCAGAACACACCCTGCCTGTAGTCATTGGTTTTATGGCTGTATCCATATGGCTTATTGTCCTGTTATATCTATCTCCTGAGCACTACTTTGCACTGAACACTCAGTTCTATCTATCAGCCTGTAGAAGACATCAGGAACATATGCAACGCTGGCTTTTTGCATCCAAGGTCCTGCTTATCAAGCATAGGCCAGTGTGCCTACAAGTTATTGGGTTCGAAAAGGTTCCACATTTGCAACAAATGTATTTGTCAGGGAAACAATAACTTCTTAATACCGTTATAAATACAATGTATAGATTACTGTACTTCAGACTCAAGATCTGTTGAGTAAATAAAGTGAATATGTAAAAATGTGTAAGAAGAATACATGTAATACATGTGAACGCTCGTTTATGAGAGCAGCATGGCTGTATTGCAGCCCGGAGAGGCTCTGTTCCTGTTGCCGTGCTCTGCGTTCCCCGTGTGTGCCTGTGCGTGGGCTGTGCATTTCCATTGCTTTTCAAGTGCCCCGCATCACAATTATGTGGTTGCCAAAAATACTGCCTAATCCTTTGAAAACCTCGCCGTACACCACAATACAGCAGCAAAGTCTTCCGTGATCACTGCTAACATTTATCTTGTGCTCACGTTGTACGAACGATCATCACCGCACTGACATCCTGTTTGCCTACGATACCCTTGTGTTCACACACAGTGTAGCCAGCCACACTGCTTCCAGTGTTATTAATAAAAGAACCTTTATCCTGTCTAAACTGCACACAATGGAATTTTACCTCACTTATCTTTCATAATTCTGCCAAAACAATTCACAGAATTAACATTGTTTGGATGTGTTTATTATGTTTCTTATGCTCATGAATACAGGAGCATTATATATAAAATAGACTCAGATCAAATCCGTGAATTTTTAAATGCAGAGTGTTTTATGATGGCTATTCTACTTTCCCTCCATTACATTAGTCTATAGTTGAGGCACTTGGTGGATGAATTAATTAATTTTAAAAACGTAATTCATTTACTTGACGCCTTCACCCAAGGCAATGTGAGCACATCGTAATAATTAACAGCTGTGCAGTTTAAGAAAAGATGCAAATGCGTATGTATAAACGTAATTATTACGGGAGGCATTGAAAGGAGAGAAGGAATTAAACAGCTAGTGTTTGTTTTCACTCAGACAGTGTCACATGACCCAAGGGAAACACAACAGACCTTAAATTTGTGTAGCACAGCGAACTGGGGTGGTTGCCTTGCAATGTTTGCAGTCGTGACATTTAACGAAGTCTCCAGCAAACTGTGATATGAGTCACAGCAGGTCCTCTGGAGTGGCTGGCAGCGCGATGCGTGGGATCACTGTTCCATCTCCCTCCTCGGAGCAATGACCTGGTTTTGTTCTTCAAAGACTCTAATAGAGAGTACGGCATCACAGGCAACAGTCCAATCCATATTAATAACAAACACAATGACAAAATGTGGGCACGGCGGTTAACGACGTCTTTCCTCGATCACCAGTTCCGCTCGTTACGTTCCACACAGACGGAAATATGGATGAGCCCACATTTGTCTAATTAAAAGCTGCACAAGCCTCCCTCAGAGATTTCGGAGAGCACGCAATCAACGGCGATGGGACAAAACAGAGTTAAAAACAAAACATGAGATTAAACGATTGAGGCGGGTACAAAAGGCCGTGTGGGCCTGTTCGTTTGAAATGCACACCCAGGGCAGTCTGTATCAGTGCAGAAAACGCTCTTCCCACAGGTGTTTTAGTAAAATTTGCCCAAACAGCTACTACACACAGTTCCCAAAAAGGACTACATAAACCAGCTGTATTAAGGCAGATTACGGCATCATGTGACTGATCTGAAATCCAGGGGGGCAGATGTCCAGAGACTAACAAACAGGTGGCTACGTACCTTCATATGACTTGTGCGAGTTGGCTGCCATCAGCCTCAGGAATGCCTGGCTCACTATTCTGTGACAAACTTTTGTGTTTCCAGAATGCAAATAACCTTGGTCCGCCGGTATCAACATTTTGCAAAACTAAAAATATAAAGTCTGAGGTGAAAATGTTTGATTTGCTAATAAGACAAATTAAAAATTTAAGTCATCATCTGAGATCTAACATGTACACATCCACGGGCACAGAACTCACGACACGCTTCATTTCCTTCATACATGATGGGCTAGCAGCTATGTGGCTCAGGTCACCTGTGTTCACAGCATTACTCCTTTATTCTTGTTATATAAACACCTTTTATTGTCATTGTGACATTACATATACGCTTGTTCTTGGCATTTAACCCACCCCCCTGTAGGGAACACCGGACAGCCACATGCAGCACCTGGGGGAGCTCGCACTGAGTGTGGTGCTCAAAGGCACACCTGTGCTGAGACCCAAACCAGGAGACCTCCACACCCTAGCCTGATGTACCATCCATTCAACCACTAGGCTCATTTGCTTTAAGATTTTACCTAATGTATCTTACACTTTTTGTCCATTTAAGTGGACTGATATTTTGCTGGGACAATTCAAATGAAACTAACTCTTCAAAGCTGCTACTCACAGTTGCCCCTGGCTCTTGCATCCAGAGAGATAAGCTGGTGACGTAGGCCCACAGTCACACAATGACACAGCAATAAGTGGCCTGCAGGCTCAATGGGTAGACCTTCAGGTTGGGCTGTGGAAGTATCCCAGCTTGAACCCCAGGACAGCCAAGTGTGTCCTTGTGCAAGACAGTCAAATGTTAGCTCCCTGGGCACCTCATGCGGCTGCACACTGCTCCCCCAAGGGCATGGGTTAAATGCAGAGAACAAATTCCTTGTATGTGACCCACATACTTGGCCATTGAACCTGTTCCCCCTTCCCAATAACTGTAGAAAAGTAAACCTTTCTTCCACCGTAACTCATCACGGACAATAGATGTTATGTGATGTATGTATGTGATGTCCTGGCCTGCTTCTCAGCCTTTGCTACGTATCCTCTAAAGAGGATCCAGAATGCAGCGGCACGTCTCATCTTCAACGATCCCAAACGGACATGTCACCTCCCTGATTGTCTGACTACATTGTCTTCCGGTCCAGGCACACATCAAATACAAGACCCTGATGCTGACAAACAAGGCCATCAATGGGACTGCTCCAGTCTATCTGCAGTCCTGAATCAAGAACTACGTCCCCTCCCATTCTCTGCGGTCTGCCAAAGGGAAGCGATTGGTTTCACCAATCTTAAAAACTGGTAAACCTAGGCTCTTCTCCTCTCTGGCGACTATATGGTGGAACGAACTTCCGCTTGCTTTGAGGACTTCATCATCGCTACCCACATTCCGCAAGCAACTGAAGACACATCTGTTCATGAAGCACCTTAGGACATAAAACATGGAATCTTTCCATGTTTTCATTCATTTAGTTGTGGCAATGGAGTTGGCTGCTTGCTTGCAAATGTTTGTCTAGTTAATTCAGTTTCAGTTGCTTATGCTCTACTTGATTGACGTGTGACAATTGCCAGACTTAATCAGGTGCACTGTGATGATAGAACAGCACTTACTGTTAGTAGATTCTCTAATACTGTTTGACCTCGTTTGTGACATGCATATGTACTATTATCCTTGTAAGTCACTTTGGACAAAAGCATCTGCTAAATGAATAAAATGTAAAATGTATTATTATTATTATTTTTATTAAAAGCCAATACATTCCTTGCAGGGAACAACACCATAGTACAAAATGCCTTGAGTTGCAGTTGTATGCTAAACTTATCTTTTCTTTATTTCATATAGCATTTTAGCATTTTGATGTTTTTTTTCCTGTTGGCAGCATTTCCTGAGACAGCACTGATGCCCTCTGACATGAACAGGGACTTAACTGCTGCTCTGCACCGCTGCTCTGCACCGCTGCTCTTGGCAACATCCAGGCCTATGTCTATCACTCAAGCGGTTTTGTGCTTTGCACCCCAAAACACGGCAGTACAGATATTTCTGCTTATGCTGAATGACGTGAGGCTTGCGTGTGCATCTGCCAGCTATCCGAGAGGCACAGCTCCACTCCAGTTTGACAAATGAGCTGTTAGGAAAGCGACAGCTTTCATCTGAACACGTCTCTTACATGTGTGGTTTTACACAACTGATTTTTGACATGCTACTGTGAATATGCAATCTAATGTGAAGTTTTTAGGACTAATACAAACCTGCACACATAATAAAAATACTGTGATAACACAAAATTAGCTCATGCAAAAATACTCAAAATGATATTCTGTGGAATTGTTTTGAGTGAGACTGTATGGTTTGTAATGCAGTACTGTGTAATATTAAAAAGTGTGTTTTCGTCAGATACAGTATTTACATTGCTGTCATCGGTTACAAAACAGTTTCTCTGGTATGTCTTAATCTAGTTTTTTAATTACTTAATAATTAATGTTTTCCCTTATATGGCAACACTTACTATTATACTATAACTTTGTCAGAATTTACTAATTGCAGCAGGGCTTAACTGAATTTCTTTGACTTCAAGATTTTGAGGGTTCTGTTTTCTGCTGCAAAATTGACAAATGTAAATGTCAGTCATCTTCTAAACTGCTTATCCAGTTAAGGGTCATGGGGAAGCCTGGAGCCCACCCCAAATCATGGGACACCCAGGGAGGGGCACCACCCACCACAGGGCACACGCAATTTGGAGACACCAATCAACCTAACCTACATGTCTTTGGACTGTGGGAGGGAAACGGAGAACCCAGAGAAAACCCACCAAACGCAGGGAGAACATGCAAACTCCACGCACACAGACCCAAGGCAGGAATCGGACCCCAGTAGTTGAGGTGCAAGGGGACAGTGCTAACCACCATGCCACTGTGCCACCCACATGTAAATTTTTTAAATTATTATTATTATTATTTGAGCCCCTTCCTGTCTTTATTATTCCTTGCCAGTTTCAAAACAATATTAATGTAGATGTGAATTTTTAAAAGCCATTCTAACATATAGAGTCCAAATTAACTGAATTTGAAAGGACTTAGTCTGCGTCACAGTTTATGTATTCCATTTAATGAAGATGTCTTCCCAGCATGGGAAAAACTTATGATAATGGGATTTCATCAAACTCGCAATCACATTTTGAAATATCCCACAAAATATCCAGTGAAATAACAATCACTGTGCCATGGCTATCTTTGCCACAACCTGGCTCTCTTTTGAAGAGGATATTACATCCCGCTTGGGAGAAAAGGGCATCATTAATGGTATTATAATTTTTTGTAAGATAGTGTCAAAGCTTTCACTTTGTCAATATGGGTTTCAATGCTGCATTTTATTATTGTGAAACACTGTAAATTATGCATTCCTTAAATCTGGTCACATAGAGCCATGAAAGGCTTCAAAGCTAAAGAAGGTCACTGGACATCAAGATACCAGTATATGTATGAATAAGCCAAAGACAAACATGTGATCATGTTTAAAATAACTGTCTTTGGTAAACAAATAACTGTGTTTTCTGCCATACTGCAAGTATATTCCAGACGTTGTAATAAGTACAGCACATGACTATGCCTTAGTGTGATGAGCATTAGACATTAAGTACCTACAAATACTACACCTTAGTGAGATAATAATTACCCCATGACGTACTTACAAATACTACACCTTAATGTGCTAATAATTAATTACCCCCCCAAGACGTACTTACAAATACTATACCTTAGTGTTCTAATAATTACCCCCATGACGTACTTACAAATACTATGCCTGACTAATAATTACTACACATGGTGTACTTACAAATCCTACGTCTGACTGTGCTAATAAACTGTACACATGATGTACTTATAAGTAATTAAGTAATTAATTGTGTTTATGAATGTGCTGCCTGTTTTGAGCACTTTATAAAGCTCATTTTCTACAGTGTAGCCCCCAGTAACTCTTTCTTTCTTTTGCCTACTACAAACATACACCCATCTGAGTCAAATGCACTTCAGGCAACTAAGGCAAGAAACTCTAATGCAGTTTGAACAAAACGTGACAACAAGGGCCAAGGGTCCATCTAAAACATGAGTCAAAAAGGAGGTGTAAGACTGCAGTGCCTGTAAACATTTACAAGAAATGCTAATCACAGATTTATAAACTGAATATCCAAAACTGGTCCTTAAAGGTGGAGCCAAGATCAAGATTTAATGAAGAGGAAGGTTTCTTGAGAAAGACCAAGACCAAGGAATGAACACCCAGTAGTGATGCAGCACTGTGCTGAGAGACAGAGGGACTCAGGAGGATGTCCTTCTGTCACCTAGGCAACTGTAGGGCTGGTCCTATGTTAGAGCCCAAAACAGCATCCCATGACTGAGGAAGCATGCACCATAAAAAATATGGTAACCTCATCTGCAACGGTAAAGGCTCCTGGAGTGGCCATGTTAATAATATAGTAAGTGTCATTACACGACTTAACTTAGAGTTTGTTGCCAGTCTGACAACAAATACATATTAAGGTGCTAATAAAATGTTTTGTCATAGAGGAACTTTTGATGGAAAATGTGTGCTAATATGCAGATATGAAAATGCTTGTGTTAATTTAGCAATAAATATTCTTTGAGGGTTAAAATAAATATTTTCAAAACAACTTATTCGTATAAATTATTCATTTATATGCCACTTATCTAGGTAAGAATGGTTGTGGCCTACAGCGTATCCCGGGCAACACGGGGTGCAAAAAAAGGTACGTTGTAGAGTCACCAGGACACCAGAAGACCAGGTCTGTAGAGTCACCAAGACACCAGAAGACCAGGTCTGTAGAGTCACCTGGACACCAGAAGACCAGGTCTGTAGAGTCACCTGGACACCAGAAGACCAGGTCTGCGGACTGTGGAATCAGATGGAGTAAGACCATACATCACGGTGAGATCATGCAGAATGTGCACGTGCACACACAACCTCCTCCCACACATGCACATGTACACATACACACGAATATACACGCACACGCAAGCGTGTGCACATACACACACACAGCTGTGGAAAAGAGAAGCACTGGCACTGCCCACTGATAAATCTTGCCAGACTTCTTGTTTTACAGATGCACTGTAGCATCAGTGTGATTTAAAGAATGTGTATTCTGAATAATGTGCTTCTAAAGCTTCCATCAACTGAAGTTATTCCAATACACTTTCTCTCAGTAATGAAAATGAAGTGAATGTGAACTCTAATGTTCAGTGATTTTCTCCAAGTGCTTCTGTAACATTGGCAACCTGTGCTCAAATTCATGACCTCATAGCCCACATAGAGGTACCAGTCAATGAAGTCAATGAACTAGAGGCCGACTGAAATTCGGTTTTTGTTTCGGCGCCAAAAGTTGGCAAATGACGTCTTTCGGTGTCCTTTCTGTTTCAGCCAAAGACAATAAGTTAACTTTCGGTTTTGGCCAAAATTGATACAGACTTTTGGTCGTCAATGTCTATTTTTAGAGTGTTACAGTAGTGCTGTTTGTCACTCTGACTCTGACTGTGGGCCGGCAGTCGGCACTGTTTAATTTAACGGAAAGGTAAACTGTGACTGGATCTCTTAGTGCTGGTCTACATCACTTGTGGTGAGATGTTAACATATTAACATGACAATTTCATTCAAAGTTATTTATTAGAAGACTGTAGAAGATTATATAATAGGTGTCAATTTGTTGAGGAACTTTTGTTGATATAACCCTTTTGAGTGTATTTTTCAGTTACTGTATAGAGGGATTAAATGTATAAGTAGAAGGATTGGTTTGCTTGCAGAGAAAAGAAATGCACAGGCCTTAAAAGAATTTCATGGTCTCTGCCCCAAATCAGGTTCTGTTCCTGACAAGTGTCTATGGTTCAAACGTTATTAAACTCAAAATGCTTTATTTTCCCTTTTTGTATTAATAAAATAGGAGAAGTAAAAGGATAGTACTGTCACTTTAGCCCCAAAGTTGTGGGTGTAAACCCAGCCCGAGATCCATCTGTCTACAACCTTATGGAATGACTCAGTGGCGCCACTCTGAGGCTGCCCTTATCTGAAAATCAGAAAACGAAGCCCCAAGAGACGTCATGGATGAAGCTAGGACACGTCCTTCTTTATCTGTGCAGTACAAGTGGACTGTTTCCCGCCCTTGTTCTTTCTGACCCAATTTGCTGCATTGCACTCTGTACTGTGCATTCCTAGGGGTTAAAGGTGAGTACAATATATGATAGGTGCATAGTGATATTTTCATATACACAAGAAAGGCCACTAGCTGTTTCTTTCCTCATATACCTGTCACGAATTACCTGCCTCTGCTACAGACAAAGAAACAGCAGGACATAAAGAAAAATGGGCAGCACTTTGTTTCACCCAGACGCCACTTGAATAACAAAGTTATCTACTGCAATCAGGTTTTGAAATGTCCTCCTCTGCCTACATGATTGTCCTCTGGGTTTTTCCTCACTTATTCTTCAGGTTAATCTGCATGCTATCATGCCTTGTGTGTGTCTTGTTTTCTAACTCATGGTGGATCTATAAAACCACAAATGTAGGTGCGTATATGACTGAATAGTCATATTTTACAGTATCTAAGTTGAAAAAATAACATTGTATTTCATGTCATACTCAAACATGGACTTGAATATTCTTTACAAATTAGTTACATTTTCTTAATTTGCACATAACTAGTATGTAGCTACACGATTATCTGAGACTTTGCTAAAATGTTGTAATGGACTGAGGGGAGCTTGAACTCAGATCACCCAAATCAAACACAATGGATTAGCCCACTGAGCCAAAGACTCAAGTCTTTGGCTCCAGAAGCCAATTGGTTTCTTGTCGTCAACCCTTGGGGTGATGTCATCATCTATGCAGTTGACCCGCCGCGGTCTCTACACTGCCCCCTTTGTAGCCCTCCACTCAACCTCGTCCTCACTCTGGCTGAAGCATCTCATCCCACTCCCAACACCAAGGACAAGGGATTAGCCCACTGAGCCAAAGACTCAACTCTTTGGCTCCAGAAGCCAATCAGTCTCTTGTTCTCTCTCTCATGCTCATTTTCAGATAACATAAAAATCGAAATTAAAAAATTGTTTCACTTTCAATATAACACAGTTCCTCAAATCATGTAACCTACAAAGCATACAATTTTGGTACTTCAGAGAAAATCTAATCAAAGGTGCTTCAGTTATTTTAACAGTTATTTTGAATCCAGTTTCTTAACAGTTAAAGTGTATGTGTTGGTGTACTCACTCTATAAGTGCACTATGTTAAAGGATACTTAACAAATATGGAGCAAATAAATTATAGCCTTGTATGGCAAGCACAACAATGGAACACATGAAGTACTTTACAATTATTTAATTTTGGGGGAAATTTGTGATTTTTTAACTTTACACAGGACCACATTCTTGTAATGCTCATCTAGGCAAGCCAGGGAGATGCAGGCCCATGTGTAGAGCTTTAGTGAGAGCACCAAAATCAAAATCCAAAAAACACAACCACATACATATCACACACACATCACACACACACACACACACACAGAGTGTTTGCAAAAGGGTCAAACACCAGGAGACCAGTCAGTAGGGGCAGAATACACCAGGAAGGACATAGAACAAGGAAAGGGGGTCACGTGAAACAAGAGGACATGAAATTAGGGACTCATAGGGAGACACCAAACACTGGGGACTATGAAACCAGCCAAAACTTGTACCATCACACCTCTTACAGCACTCAGTATCCACATAACAGCTATACAGTGACTTAAAACATAGCCTACCCATAATAAAGGAATACACTGGAAACCAGACACAGGTGAAGACATTCATAGAGGCACGAGGAATGTTAACGGGATATGCATAAGGAGACAAAACACAAAGGCAAACCCAAAGAATTAAACAAGAGCCACACAAGGCAAAGAAAACAAGACAAAGAAACAAAACTGAAGTAACAGGGGAGGGACCTTGTGGCTGGGCCGCCAGCCCAAGCATCACAGTCCTCATATATTAAGATCTTGTAAAAGAACTGAAACAGCATTTACACATATCAGTTTTGCTGACAGCTGCTTTTAACAGTACATACCCTCCAGCTAAATGACAGGGCTTTGCTGTGATCACTTTCACAGTGTTAAGAGTAATTTTACCATAACTGAGGAACATGTTTATAAATTAGCAACAGGTTCTAGCTACTTCAAACTAAAATGCTAAAATGTTGATTTGTGTTACTAAATACTTTGATACAAACATGAGTCACCACTGTGTACAGTGCAAAATACTCAAGTATATATTACTGTTACAGCATACTTCCTTTGTGCAAACAGCGTTCGTGGAAAACAGGATTAAAATGTCCCCTTTGAAATGTAACTGCAATATCCATGCACTGCTGATGGTCTCAGCAGGCAGCCTTAAAAAAGGGTAGTTCATGAGTAAATCAGGTTAAATGTGGCAATGGAGGGTGAAGTGTTCATCAGCACTTAACTGCATGATTTGTACATGCTCACAGTATCAGGGCCACCATTTCTACACTTTGTAAATAGTTGTATTCATGTATGTTCTACCATGTGGTAGGGATTAATGTACTTTATGCATTTTATCAATGTCTATAGTGGTAAAGCATAATAAACTGTAAAAGGTTAAATGCTTTTGTGAACTGCAGCAGAAAGGAATAATACACCACACACACACACACACACACACACACACACACACACACACACACACACACACACACACACACACACACACA
>JABJVR010006344.1:0-12551 GCA_025773905.1 Chitala chitala
CACACACACACACACACACACACACACACACACACACACACACACACACACACACACACACACACACACAGAACCAAAGGCCATCTCCAAACCCACATGCCTGGAGGTTTTTGCCATTCACTGAGTCACCCTGCTGCCATATTATCCAGGAAGGTAGCCAATACATATTTTATTTTTGAACTTAATATTATAGCAGTAAAAGAAAATTGTCACAACAAAACATATATAATGTTATATGATCTTTAACATCAGGTATGGGCAAAATATACAAATGTGTGAAAATAATACATTTTCAGTACTGCTAATTTAATACTCGTGTGAACACAATCTGTGAACACAGATTTATTCCACTTGGTATGGTAATACCTGTGCATGTAATACTGCTAACCACCTTTTTTTTCCCCCAAATGTCTCACCACTCTGACTGTACTACAGACCATCTTAGAGTGATGCAGTTACTCAAGCAGTCTGCTTATCACAAGATGAAAGGCAGGGCTTTAATGAATTTGGAATCTGTAGGCACATTAGGTTTGTTATGGTATGTTTTAGCAAACAAATGACAGTCTATGGCTTTCTTTGTATACATGCATCAGAACCGCACATTAACTATAGTAGGTTTTGTCTATCCTAGCCTCTACATGAGGTTGTACACAAATACATCCATTCATACATATATATTCACATCTCCAAAGTCTGTGCAGCAAAAGCTTAATGGACCATGTCTGTATCACACAACTGACACCACTGCAAAAAGAGACTGTAATGTGTTAACATTTTCTGTGGACTGTGAATTTCCCAGAACATGAAACCTTTTTCCCCGAATAAGACTGCCCAGTGGAACGTGTCATCATACGGCACGGTCACTTTCGAGCAGTCCTTGCTTTGTAAACCTACATATCTCCTTGTGAACAAACTCTGCCAGGTCAGCAAAAAGAATCCATTTTTGTGCCAAACTGGCACAGAGGTTTCGTGTGCTGTTCGTCATTAACCGGACTGAAAAGAAGCTGCTTGCAACAATGCGCGCTCATTTCCCCATTTCCTCTCTGACAGAAATACCTGGTACATTTTGTCTTTTCTCACCATACATTAAAGTATAAGTAACTCCTAATCCTCATAAACATTATGACTGTGTTTTGTGCTCACGTTCTTTATTTTATCATTTACACTTGTGGCCACAACTAAAGGGAGAGGTAATGGCTCTTTCTTCCTGCAATATACACCAATGCTTGAATTGTTATTCTAATGAGAAGGACTCCTTTTAAATAAATTTTTAAAAATCCTCCTCCGGCTTTCATCTTGGAGGCTGGTGACAACACAAGGGAAGGCCCAATATAAAACACATGTTGCACTAGTGAGTAATTTTAATATCACTTGACAGTTTAAAGGAGAGAAAAATATCTGGGCTGGAGTAGTCCTCTGTAAGAGGAAATCTGTCTTGATCGGCGGTGTACATTCACACAGGGAATGAACCGGTGTAGCTGCATGATACCAGTTATTCTGGGATTTATTAAACTAGAGCACACGGCTGGAGACACACTTCTTTACACCAATTCTGTTTTTGCAGCCCTCAAGTTTTTTATTACCCCTTCCATATTCCTGTTGACTTTTTTGTTATTGCAGAGTAGCATGTTTTGAAGAGTGACCACAGCCAGGAAGCTTTAACCAGCAGAGATGAGGACTCCACACAGGGGCCTGGAATCCTGCTGGGGTTGACTTAGCCAGAACTTGTTTCAAAACCCAGTGCTCTGAAAGGACAAGGTGAGAAAGAGAGATTGGATACAGAGAGGCAGGTTCATCACAGCAGATCAGCCCTGTCCACAGGGACTGTTTAACCATCTGACTTTGTTCCTCACTCCTCATGGCCCGTGAAGACAGTCATGAAAACCACAGAATTCATAGCTTGCAGTGGTAAGTTCTGCAGGTATTGGTCAAAACAGAGAGAGCAGTACAACCTACATGGGTTGGTCAGAAAAGAGGGAGCAGGACAGCTTTCACACAAGGATTGTGGGGAAAAAAAAGCAGTAAAATCTACACTCGGGCTGGTCAATGCCGTCCTCTTCGCTCTGCTCACATCTGATTATGTTCAACAGTCCGAGTGAGGTGGGAAACCAATAATGCAGTCAAATCATTTTTAAAACACACAACAGGGACAGACAAGAAAAATAAGAAACAGAAAGGGACAGCAGAAATTAATACAAAAACAGCTATGTATAAAACTTTAAATGTTTCAAGTTAACATTTTTCCAGTGATGAGTGCAGGCCATGATGCTGTAAACCAACACAGATTCGTCAGTCATTTGACAGCTCAAAGAGAAGACCGCAAATGAAAAGCACAAACTGGCAAAACCATGAAAGTGCAGCACATTTAAGCTTGGTTTAATACAAACTCTGGTGAAACCATGAAAGTGCAGAACATTTAAGCTTGGTTTAACATCTTAAAGTACCTGCAAGTACCATATCAAACATCAGTCATTCTAAATTATGCTGTTCAGTTTTCTGTCAGCTACGCATCCTGTGACTGGATTTCTTTATGTAGTGCTATACTTTTGCTTCTATGTAGCTGTAGTGAAAGTCCAGCGTAATGTTCTGAGAGTTAATAGTTATTCATGTAAGAAGCTAAAATGTAGTGATCATGCACTTTGATTTAAATTTGACCTGCATTCGTTTACACAACTAAAACTCTAAAAGAGAAGAATTGCAGTGCCTATAAAATTCTACTACAATGTCTACACTTGTGCCCTAGTATACTCAGGTCTTTCCTAAATGCATAGTTCTTCTCCCTCATTAAAGACATGTTCAGGTTTATAAAATCAGAGTTTTATTTATTCAGTGTTACATACTGAAGGACTGGAGTTTGAACGTGACATGTAAAGGGGTAATGAGAGCACACGTGGCAGGAAAATGTGATGGGATATTTTATAGCTAACTGGCTAACTAGCTGCTGCCAAAGGGTCACAGGGCCTCTCTGCTAGACTTTGTCCGCTCCGTCTGTGTCCTGTGACTGGATTACTTGCCTGAGAGCCTCTTCCATCCAATTTTTCTGTTACGGTGGGGTGTGGGAGGTTGTCTATGGATCAACAGCCTCACATTACTCCCATTACATTGTTAAATAAGGTAAACAGCTGGCGGTATAGTCCAAAGAAAGGAATGTACATTTTGCAGGTATTGGTATCAGACAGTCTCTGATTTATTTTTATTGCTATTCATAACTGCTTGTTACAACAGAGTATTTGCATAAACACAGTAAAATTAATGAGAAATTACAACCTGGGAATCACAACAAACTCGCAACGTGACAAGGGCAAACGCGCAACCACGAACGAGTAAACTCACACACGTGCATACATGGAGGGATTATGCTAATTAACACACACATACAAACACTCACACACAGCACCAGATCCAAAAACCATTCATTTAGGTCTTAGCATAGCTGGTTGAAGGCACCGTCTCTGTGACCAGGCAACTATTCCTTGACTCAGCACTATTTTTGAGTCAGATGTTTTTCATAAAGGACCATTCCCAAAATGTCTTGATAATATCAAGAGTGAATAATTCCATGTCTTTCTAGGTTTGTGGGACCTATGAATCATCGGTACTACTGCTTATTACCTTATTGATAATGAACAAATATTTCTTTTTGAATTTTGTTTTCCATTTAAATGCATGTTGTTACACTTCACTCCTGTCAATAATTTGGGAATGTAAAGTACTTTGGATTTAACGCTTGAGTAGTCGTGGAGTTCCACAACTGCCATGAAATGAAATATTCACAGAGGCACAATGGTGTTTAATCAATAACTTTAAGACTCAAGTTCCTTAATTAAAAATTAAGGGATTGAATCATGTTTCACATACTCACAGTACTGCAAACATTTCTGTCCCACAGAGTTAAGTGATCAATACAACCCAAAGACACGTTGAAACTTCACCTAAATTAGAACAAGATTTGAACCGGTGATATGGATTGGATTTCTACAAGAAACATCATCAACTATAGGAGAAATATCACCGAGGACTTTGCAATGAACGTTTTTTCAGTCAACTCTTATTCACGTGGTAGGTACGATGTTGAAGTCCCTGATGGACAGAAGGCTGGACCGACACTCTTGTGTTCTGGAATTTTCCTGGGGTTAGTTGGTACAACATTTACAGTCATGGCATGGATTAATTATGAGAGTAGCACGGTTCTTCAGTGGACACAGTTACTTGGTCCAGTCATTCTGTGTATTGGAGTAGCTTTCATTTTAATCGGTGTTTGCAAGATGACAAAGTCAAAATGTAAGTTTTGGATAGTGAACGACGATCAGCCGCTAGAACTGGATCACACAACTTCTCGGCAGCCTTTTGTTTTCACTGGTATTAATCAACCCATTACTTTCCACGGGGCAACAGTGGTACAGTATATTCCGCCACCCTATGGAATTGGAACAAATGACTCTACCATGGTGGCCAGCGCACAGCCCAGTGGATCTGAGTTGCCTGGTTTTTCAATGTCTACTTGTCCTCCACAATACTGCACTATATTCCCGCTGGACAGACCTCCTTACCCTGGAGATCATAACGACACGCAGAGCATTTCCGTGGATGGGGGTAATCTGAGGTACGAATTACGTCAAAGGACAAGAACTGCAAATATACTGCCCATACACTCAGTTGTTCTTACTAAAAATAAAAATGCTACATTAAAAAAAATATATAATGCATGTGTATGTGCGTGCTAAGTTGACTGTTAATTATATTAATTGCATAACACTTAGGTTTATGCTGTGTTTATAGGTGCAATATACAACAACATGTAAAAAGGATAAAATGATTTCCATCACACTTTATACAAAGCTCAAGTCACTACTAATTTTACAGGAAAGCCATATGTGTTTATTTGCTTTAGATTAGATAAAATTAAAATTATCTTGATTGAATAATATTTTCTTTGTAAAGTGCATTGTATCCATGTTAAGTTGAACTCAAATGACAACTCAGGTACCAACAAGTACCTGTTTCTCATTAAATACCAACATGAATGGGGTGTAGGGGGGCAGCCATTACAACACTAGCTAATATTCAGTGGAGGTTTATTTGCACTTGGCTAAAAAGGCTTCCCTCCTTACAGTGTTCCTGCCAATTTAATGACCTCTTGTTCACATCACTGTTTCAAATTCACATCAGGGCATATGACTGCAGTGGAATACAAAGAGGAATAAACGTCAATGAGACATCTTCATCTGCACCTCCAGCCTATGAAGACATCTTTCCTAATCAGCCATCCAGTCGCACAAATTGATGATAAAATTTCGGCCGTTAAAAGGAATTGAACTGGAAAGTAATGTGACAGACTAATTACTTCTCAGCCAAAGATCTTTTGACTGTCGGTAAGATATGGTGTTTGTGAAATGTAAATAGAGGGCAATGTGTACTTTCATTACAAATAATGTCTTGTATTACTATATTTAACATACGTACACTAATATTGTCAGTTCAGGTTTATACAGTACTAATTCTGCAATGACCCTGTCGGGCTCTTAAAGAGCTGTCCGTGGTCCTGGAAAGGTGTCAGTTGTCTTATGAACCACTAATGGTAAAGGTCTTTCATGTCTCTTAACCCTGATTGCCTTTAAGTTTCCTGAGAAGAGCGCTCCTGCTTGTAAAAATAAATAGGGTCGCCGATCTCCTTGGCACCACAGCTGCTGGTATTCTAACTGAATAGTGCATGGACTTCCTTGACCTGCACAAGTCAGCTATGTGCGCTTAATATAACACAACACCTGTAATGTGATAACGTGAATATAAAATGTAGCATTTAAAGATGAAAGATCTCAAATACGACGGTTTTAGTTAAGTTAGTTTTAGAATTGAACTTATGTATTATGCATAATGTATGTATAGGTGATGTTAGTATATGCTGATTTGCCTGATTGTATTTATGAGATCTCATAATAAAGACAATCGAATATTGCATTTTCCCCCACGTGAGCTCAACGGTTTGGATATCAGTTACACTTAATAATTGTTATTTAATAAGTCTGCATGTTTTAAAACGTATGTATGCGTTGTACATGTATTTAATTTACATGACATTTTTAAACAAGAATCGCAACCGCTAGTGGATGTCTGTCTTTAGGTGGCCAAACAGTGTCGTGAAATGTCTAATGTAACAAGTGTTCTCCACACGTAAAAAATAGATCCGTTTCATTGTGGCAATCCACTTGCCGCAATGCAGCGACATTAACCGTAGCAATTGTAAAACAAGCTAATTTATGTATGTATTGGCGTATATATTTATATATATTTTAAATGTAGTCCTCATATGGACGATGACGATTGTTACTGTTTATTATCGTTTTTGTGCAAATCTTAGCCCAATGTCAAAACGAGACCCCGACAGGTACGTGTTAACTATAACGGTCATAATGTATTTATCTTCCCAAGTACAACATGATAATTGTCAGCTAACTGACGAAAGCAAATCCCAGTTAATGGATATCCCATACATTTAGTCGACCGCTTGCGGCTGCTTGGATTGCCGTTTACACCAATCTGCAAACAGCAGTAACTTCTGTTACAAAAACAATTTCATGTGACCATGTTTCGTCTTTAAAATATATTATTGTTCAGATTCCTCTAGAGTGGTGGGCCTGTGTAGTTCATGACTCATTACAATCAAACGTTGCTAATTGCGTCCATATGATTTGCTGCCTCGGACTGGTAAGAACTTAATTGAAAACCATACTTCACGCACAGTGAAAGACCTGTGCAAAATAAGACGTGGGTAAATACAAAGTGATATATGTGCGATAAAATAAAAGGGCTCTTTTTACTTTAAAATTGTACATTTGGCTAATTGGCGGAGAATTTCCGTCGGTCAAACGCTTTGAACCGTCTGAGAAAAATAGCTGCACCGGCCACCATAATCAAAATATCATTCAAAATAGTCTTAGTCTTTATTACAATTGTAATATAAACTGCAGGCCATGACCACTTTTTCAAAAGCAGACAGATGTCCCAGGGTACTTCCCAAGGACAACCTATAGGATACCAAATTCAGGGGCACATTTACAACAAAGTGTTCTACGTCGAGACGAAAATTGAACTTGATATAATCAGGTTGCATTAAAAGCCATTAAATATTTATACGTTTTAGAATGTTAATTTAAAACTGACGTTGTTTTTTTTTTCTTTCTTTCTTGATTTGAAATATAAATGCCAAAAAGTCACATTTCCAAAAAACGATTACAAATTAATGGGTTAATTATTCCAAGCCCTCCCCTCAAAAAATAAAAATAAAATAAAAAACAGAAAGAGAGAGAACTGCACTTCCTAAATTTTCAATTTCGTTTCGATTCCCACTATATATATATGATTTTTCCTCACTTATTCACGGGCGGAAAAAAGGTCGCATATGATCTATTAATTTCTTCACTACACTACAGTCTGAATGTATTCGTTTTCTACCGCTGGCAATTAAGGCATTGCCATACTCCTGCCTGTTCCGTTTCAGTCGTTAAACCTTCAAAGTGCGGTTATTAAATTTGTGTAGTTTTTACGTAGAACTGAGCATTTAAGTCTTCCAAGTTTCATGAAAACTTTGACAAACAGCAAAAGGGAATTGTCTTAACTTCTGTTTCTTAATATTGCAATTAGCCGTTACAGTCACTAACTATATGGGCAAGTCATTTCATTGTGATAAGGTTTCCAATGTCTAGAATTTAACTCAGATAATTGTATGACAGCTGTGGATTGTAATCAATATACTGCCATGTCTTATACTATTTCCGTTTATCTTTCATTTAAAAAAACTACCGTTGCATGTCATACATCAATACTCACAAGACAAGTGTCTGACTGTCTGAGAAAAAAAATTAGTGATTATTAGAACCAGCTGATATCTTGACCGTGACAAACCGATGAAATAACAAATCTCTTTTGTCTCCATTCAAGCCCAAAACTTTTCTTTATCCCGTCCTGTTCACTTTAAATATTGAAATTATGAGGCAAATGGATAACACCCTCTTCAAACGCTGCAGTTTTACTCCATTACCTAGTAATTATTTCCCATGATACCACTGAAAACGTAACGTCTTTTTGATTCATTATTTGCATCTGTCTGAAATATAAAATATAATTGTGCTATGTGACAAATCTGTAATATGTAATGACATACATTAAATTATAAAAAGAAACATTGGTCATTCGCGAGTGAATTTAAGTACATATAAAATATATGTTTATATGTTCTGTCTGAAACGCGATTTCGGTGTGTTAAACGTGTTATGAGTGAAAGCATTGCCTAGAGCGCCGACGAAATGTTTGCATTTAACCACTCCGTAGGTTCAAGGCAAGCGTGGTGGAAACCACGTGGGGGCAGAAACAGCGTGCAGATGTCGATATATGGAGCCTTTCCAGCGTGGTCAAAGGCGGGTAATGTTTGGCACATCCTCCGGTTTAAAAGCTTTTATAGTTAGGGAAAGTAATAAGAAAGACTTACATAGGCAGATAGTATTTCAAGCAGAAATATATCTTAAACTCGAAAATATAGCAGTAAAATGTATTATTATTATTATTATTATTATTATTATTATTTTATTAGTATAATCGTCATGTAAATAGCAATTTATAGTCGAAATGTATTATATGTTACCTGTCTATCAAAATACACTGTCAAGTAAAAGTCACGATATATATAAACAAAAAAAAAAAAAAATTGATGCTGTTCAGTGTTTTTTCATAAAACGTGTTTTGATAAAACAATTTTTTTCAGGACATGATTGTTTCATTTTAAATAAATTTCTGTTATAAGTACATTTTATAAGGTGCCACCACAACAGCAAAAATAAATAATTTATTTTGATTTACTACATCATGCTTGTATTATAAATAGCATTACTATAGTGGTAACCTGAACTGAAATCATTTACAAGTATTGATATAATTTTATCTCACCGCACAAAACCTATTCGATGCCGTCTTTGTCAAGGAAATCATTATGACATTGACATTCAAGCTTAAATAATCGAGTAACCGATATGCACCTGTTAGAAAAATGATCGAATATACCTTTCTTTACGTAAGTGTCAATATACCAACTACACTGTTCTTTTTTTTCTTTCAGAAAAAAATAACGGTAACATTTTCTTAAATATGCTATACCTGTGTGTAGAAAATAACTTTAAAACCATTTTTAACGGGTCAACGACGAAGTTCCTTAATGGGAATAATATTTAACAGAAAATTAACAAACACATAATTATATATTTGGGCATATCGTGTTGACTACATAGTAAAATTTGGCATAGTATTGACTTTGACAAAACCAACGTGGAATTTTCTAAATATACTACTAAACTGACAAAGTAAGGAATAAGACGAGAAGAAAAGCGGAACTGACAAGTGTAAATTCCTTTTTCGAAAACAATTTTTAACGCTGTTCTATAACCTTGGTCCTTGCCTTTGTACTTAAACCACAGCACAATATGATCTCCATTAATTTTACTAGACAATAAAATGCGGGTGGCCAGCAAAGCTCATTATTTTACCGTTTGTAGCCTTTGCATCCCTTTTTGAAAACGTGAAGGATTACGTCAAACTTTCAACAAACTAAATTTGTGCCTTCAAGGAAATCTATACAGCCTGCACAGTGATCAGCAATTACGAAGCGGTTCTCGTAAAAAAACGAATCATTAAATGTATAATTTAAGTATATTACATCAATTACAACAGCATATTAGTCATAAGATATTAAATATCTGAAAGCACATATGGGAATGTACAAAATACGAGCAGATTGTCAACATTAAATTTGAATTTAATACATTGACTTTGAGGCTCAATATTCAAAATATTATAAACTGGATCTACATCTGTGTAGGCACTATATACAATATAATTAAATAGCGAATATTAGTATCTGGTGCTGGAAAATCCTGGCAATTTTTGTACAATATACATTTGTACATTATACTTTTGAATTCTGGATTTAGATTTAAGAATCCGGTTCAGATTAACTTCAAGTACAAAATCAAGCGATGTAATTGTATTGATTAAGGTTGTACAATTCAACAAAATTTACAATTAACAAAATATATCTCTATTATATATAATCACAACCTATCTGTGCGTATGTACGTGCTGTGTTACTAACATCACATTACACAGAGAGTAAACTAGCCATCCTAGTATTTTCTGTAATTATCATTGTTTGATTTATCAAGATGGAACGTGACTGCGCCAGTTGACGTTTATATTTCTTCCCTCTGCGTCAGACATGTCTATTTTTATCCTGGCTGCTGAAAAGTCAGTCTTTTTTAGGTAAGTTCCTGACACGATATCAAAGATTGCTGCCGCAGACGCTGGGTTCTGCGTCAAAGCCATTTTTCACTGTATAACATGGTATGTAACTCAGAATAAATACAGAGGACGGAAGGGTGGGCAGGGCTCAAATGGATTCCATGTTTGGAGGCCAGCGCACTGGAGGCACAGGCAAACTTTGTTGTTTATGAATAACATGTGAAAACTATCAAATCCGAATTATCTTTCGGCTGTTCCAGCTTTGTCGTCTGCAGCCAAGAGTATCGCCACCCAATGAGCAGGTCTAGTACCAGGACTGGTCGAGTTCCGGTGTAAACTCTCCGACGATCGGATCAATATGGCCTCAGTTCCACGAACCCTTGGGCAGGAAATGATTCATGGATCTGTTTAGGATTAGCGCTTATTTGCATGTAGCCCTTCAGATGGAACACAGCCACAAAAGGATGCATGCAAAGACCGAGAAGTGGACGGCTAGGGAACAATTACTGTTTTCTTTAGACACGGCCATACTTTGCACAACATCCATATTCCAACCTGTCGAACGCAGCGCAAGACAACATTGATTATGCGGTAGATTCACTCTTTTTAGAGGTTATGATTTTAAGGATTAAAAAAAGACTGAGAAGAGGTCTACATGCTTTTCCTGGATAGTGAATTTATGAATATTTACGGTGTGACGTTAGCACAAGGAGGAACACTGTCTGTGCCGAAGACAGTTATTATATGTGTATCGCAACCATAAAACGCGCTTGTACATTTTCTTATTCAATACCAAGTGGCCATGACACATGTTCGGATGTGGGTTATATGTTTTACTAAGAAAATATTTAGGTCCAGCTGACAGCAATTACATTATTTGTTTTTTTAATGTAAACAATGTGATTTTAATATTTCATTACATAAATATCAGACTGTTCATTACATTAAAATGTTTTAGTTTAGTTTTCCATCTCCTCTAAAACGTAGGCCCGCGTACGTAAATCAAACAACAATAAAAGTGGTTACATTGAATGCTAGAAGCGTACAGATTACGTGCAGGTGACAGCCTTGTTTGAGTGCCTGAGTTTTAACCCTCGTATGGTGTTCAGATGTGTGGGGCCTGTTATCCATGTTAATTAATACTTAATTAATATTTAATAATGAATTAATTTTTTTACATGAACACCATACAAGGGTTAAAATCAGAAAGCCATTAAGTCACTGAACTCCAGAGGGAAAAGCGTTTTATTGCCAGGAGTCAAGAGAGCCGGCACATCAAGTCTGCATTTAAACACCGTTTTCATTTAAACAAAAATTAATTGCCCAACCATGTAATTTGCATTTCTTTATGTAGCTCGTTGAAAAATGCCGACAAGACTATTAACATTTTAAAATAAGCAAGCAATTTTATACAGTAGGACAACAAATACTTATTTGCCGTAACACAAGATACTTAACTGTTACATTTAACCCATTATTTGAATCAATTAGTTTAAACCGTAATCTGGCGTCTAATTTATTTCAAACAAATTAACAATTAAATCGTTTACAGTGCAATCATTGATTAATCAGGAGCGGCCTACTTCCACGCTCCCCGATTTCACGTCAGAAGAACTTCTCATGGGGGCCTGGGCACTTTACCCAACTCAAAATAATGGTACACACCCTTCTCAGGGGGTACATCTGATGCAGGTCCTGCAAGTGGATCGTCCTACAGCAACATGTGTATATTCGCTTTGTTTACTTTACTTCTTACTACAAACATTAATTAGCGCTTTGTTTCATGTATAGGCCTAGCTGGATGAAGAATTAATTAAACTGAATTAAGGTCTAGACAGTTTAGATTTGGGGGGGTCGGTTTCCACCTTTCATTTAAGCACAGGTAAATCAACAGTTATTCTGGAAAAAATACTAAGCATTAACGAAATAGACAGTTGTACTTAACTAATCATGTTAACGTACCCTCGGTTCGATAATGGGGAAGATGTCGGTAACACTGTAGAGATGGTGTTGGTCAATTTGACAGAGCGAAAGTCTATTGCAGTTGTGGAAGAGTCTCTCTCAATTCGAAGCGCTGGCCTCACGATTTCGTACACATACGGACCATATAAACAACAAACCATACTACAGTACGCTGACCTTACTTATTACATAATTGTTGCACTGTCCAATCAGCGTCTAGATACCGCGTTCTGAATTTGACTGACACAAATAATTATCATTCCCCCCCCCTCTCTCTCTCTCTCTCTCTCTCTCTCTCTCTCTCT
>JABJVR010006345.1:0-12550 GCA_025773905.1 Chitala chitala
TCGTTTTATTGCCTCATAATGCTGCTGAGCTTAGACCAGTTCAACCAACAGCAGCTAACAGCACTGCCTCCAGAGGCACACGGGACTGTTTTGGCCAGACAGGGTATTACAATAGTATTTATTTACACTTCTGTAATGCTGAAGATGCTGCACTACCCATCTCAGGCTCATGTTAACAGGAAACACACCCTCGTCAACAGATGTTAACACACCTTTACCTGGGCCAGGCCAGCCGTCTGGATGCTCGAGGGTCTGCTGAAGCCTCCTTAGTGGGCCCATGTTCTGGTTCTGGAAAGAACACAAGGAAAGCTGGCATGGGGACGATGCAATTACAGGCTCGTTATGATCTCAGTTAAGGGCTCCCTGGGGAACCTCGTTATCCTCTCCGACAAGCCATTCATTAATTTAATAAGTATGCATGTCGTTAGCAATGGTGACTGAACCAGTTTTATTGTGGCTGCATAAAAATCCAATTTTCATCCTAATTAGGTAATTTCCAGGTCCACATTAATGCTGCAATGACACAACTCATTAAAACTTCTGCCCTTGTACTTAAAAGGGCATCTCCTGACCTCTCTCCACATTTGAAACAGACATGCCCTGGGAATTGTTGGATAAAATCAAGCAGAAGCAGCCAGTCAGTTGTTGGGTGTGCCATGTCTGCTGTTGCTAGGGTTAACTAACTAAATCTAACTGAACGCGGACATTACAGGGCTCTCCTGTCATGCTAGGAAGCTTGTCTCTAACCTCTGCAAGCCAAATACCACAAAGAGCAGTGTGTGCACGTTTATAAAAACATGCATGTGAAACAAAAAGAATCTACAAATTTCAAATACATTTGAAAGAAAACTATCCTTTTCTCCAGTCAGTGCAGAGGATCAACATATACTGCAACAGAATCTAGTCCGGTGTGCAGATCTTTACACGGAACAAGATGTGCTTCTAAAAAGAACGTTTCAGTATTTGGCTCTGTGAACACACCAACACCACAGAAGTTGTTTTAGATTGTGCTGCCTGCTGAGCAGGTGCCTGTAATGTTTGTTTTTTTTAACAAAAAATACGGGTTTTTTAAAAAAAAAAAAAAAAAAAAAAAAAAAAAAAAAAGTAATTCCATAGCGTTAAGTGCTTTGAAGCAACTTGTGGTGAAAGGCGCTATATCAAAATAAACTGAACTGAATTGAATGTGGGCTGGCAAGCCAAGCAAATTGTCAAAACATTACACAATACGGCAGAATAGGCAGCTCATCTAGGATTCCTTGTCAAAGTGAACAGCACTAAACTTTACTATTATTTTCAAAACCAAACCACTATTTTAGTTCCTGACAAGGGGAAGGACTATTAGTGTGAATCAATCACTTCAGGAAGGCACACAAGTGCCTCTGTTAATACATGTTAGTTTTAGGGAAATTTTAGTTTTGTTATAAAAAAAAAAAAAAAAAAAGCCATTCTGAGGTTAGAAAATGTGGATAAATACTGTCTAGGAAAACACTGGAACTGCAGCACTGTTGCCCACAGTTATGAGTCTGTAAGCCAGGCCTGACACACGGCAAGTCACTGCTCATTAGACCAGTCTTTTGGCTCTCTGAAGCCATAAACAGAAAGGGTGGGAAACCTTACCTTGTTAGGAGACTCTGCTGTCACGGCAACAGGAAGGGATGTACCATTAACTGCACAGGGAGATTCAGTGAGCAGAGGAAGTCTGGACAGCGAGAAAAGTAAATGACCCCAGAGTCAGCACACATGTACAAAGTCGTGCTATAAGAGTCTGCAGTCACCGCGCCTGAGCATGGCTGCCTGCTCTCTAAACACAGACTTCACGTTTTTGGAACAGAAGAGTTGCTGTTTACCTGGACCTCTCCGTCCCTGGCGCTATCCTGCGCAGTCCTCGCCCAGCCAGGCCCTCTTCCCTCCTCTTCCCATCAGCTACGCTCTGCAGGTATCCCTCAGCCACACCCCTTCCTTCGACAGGCACCTCCTCCGCCCGGGTCCTCTTCGCGGGGATACGCGACCTATCTGTCACGGGGCACTCGCCTCTGACTGCGACCAGCTGTGAGGTGCTCTCCCCTGGATCCCTCAGAGCCAGCTGGGCCTGGCCATCGCTGCTCAGGGAGGAGCGTTTCTCACGCGCCTCCTGGAGCTGGGCCCTCAGGGCTTCCAGCTCTCGCTCTGCCTCCTTCTGCCTGTGCTGGGCGGCAGCCAGCTGTTGCTCTGTCTCATGATGAGCCCCGCGCAGACCACGCAGCTCCTCTTCTGCCTCCCCGCGAAGCCTGTCGGCGACCGCCACTGCCACCTGCAGGTCGGACTGGAACTGGAGCCACTCCTCCTGCTCGGCCTGCGAAGCGGGAGGAAATTACTTAAAACAGCAGCTCCTGAGGGCCCCCAGTCCAGAGCCTGTGGGGGGAGCACAAAGGAGTCAGCTAATCACCATAAAGGGTCAAGGGTGAAGGGTCATGAACACACATAACCAGACTTCAGACTGCTCCTTTTAGCAATAATATTTATTGTAATTAGCAAAACACTCAATGGGAGTTTTGTGTACACAGACCATAATGTCCCACGAGGCAACTTTGCTGTGAAAGGTGCTGTATAAAAAATAAAACTGACTTGATTGGGAATATTCATTGACTGACTTGACTAAGGCACTGATCTCTGCTGGGGACAGTCCCTGGAGGGGTATTTTCCTGTGGTGTGCCCTGACTTTATTCCTGTGGAAATGAACTAGTCTAACACAGGAAAAAAAACGAAGCGTAACACACCGTTCAGATCTGTTATATACCAATGCTGGCTTCAGTGTGGAGCACGGGAGTTGTTGAAAGTAAACTGTCCAAATGCTACTGTACATCACAGTTGGGGTGTTGTAACACGTGACCCATCAACAGTGCATCTCCATGGCAGCAGGTACTTCAGTCAACCGCTAACAAGTGTGCCACAACTACACAATCTTTCCTGAAATAGCCGTTAAAAACAACACAACGGGACTACTGGATGAGCGTGCCGGAAGTCCGAATGAACCAGGTCTCCTCAGAAACCAGGCTGCAGAGTACGCCATTAATATGGATGATGCCATTATGAAAAAAAAATTGGTTTACATAAGTCAGGAGGTCATCATTATGCTCCTCAACCTGTACCAACAACAAGTCAGTGCTGCTTAAACACATCCACTGTTTAAGGTCAATTAAAACGCAACATCAAATCATTCTGGTGCATTCCATGACACTGAGATAGATGGTTATGGGGCCAGATTAAATCAGAGCAGGTATTGTTTTAGGCAGACCAATCAGAACCCATCCATTTAAAACTAGAGACATGTTTGGAAACATGAATATTTGACCAGTCCCACGCAGATAAAGTTGTCTAGGCCACAACTCCACCGCATTCCAGCTGCAAGGAAGCAGCTAGGTTTAATAAGAGGCTCTGTGGTTTCTCACGTCACACCCCTGTGCCATGGTGCCAGAAAGACACTAAACGGCGCGCGCACACACACACACACACACACACACACAGAGGAAGTGTGTCTGTTACGGAGCTTTAAGTGAATAAACTAATGTAATATTTTCAGTTCACACACTGAAATTCAGATTCCTGGTCCTGAAACTGGAAGCTACAGAAACTGGCAACAGCTGGGGAGTGTGGGGGGGCTATTGTGGAAGAATTCTGGGTGGTGGGGGGGAGGCAGTGAAAAAGTGTATGGGAAACCAGGGAGACCAAGGCAGCTAATTAAAATGGTGAAAGGATGGGGTCAATCCAAGTGACATGGCTGGACACTGTTTCCTGACAGAAAAACCGCAAAACCACAGTGGGACGCAATTATATTGTCTCAACGCTGCACACGGAAAAAATTTATAAAATAATATATAATATATATATATAGATATTAAAATTATACACATCTCCAACATTAGGACATTTCCCAACTCAGGAAACAGAGACAAAGCTACATTCATACTTCAGAAAGTAAAAAACAAAAAAAAAAGTTTAGGATGGTGGGTGGTTTGCTAAGCTCATCTTACAGTAAGTGGACACGGCAACACAAGGCTCCTCATCCCAAACTGGGCAAGGGTGAAATAACAGGAAGTGACACACCTCAAAGAGATAACAGCTCCACAAATGTCCAGACACAAAACTAAATATGTCTGAAGGCTGAAGCGTGCACACAGGCTAGCGCGCACACACACACTCACCAGTGGTCGGGGGATTTACACTGAGCCTATAAGGAAGTCATGTGTGTGAGGCCCCCGTTGTGCCCCTCCCCAACTCCTGTTCACATCCACACCCAGACCCTAGTACCCCAAGGAAAACTATACAAAAATAAAATGAAGGCAGAGAGGCCCATTAATACCCAAAGCGGGTGTGAAAGACCAGCTGTGGGAATGTAGCACTCATCTTCGAAAAACAGACACAGAGAAGAGAAAGTGAGAAAGTGCTGATGTGGACAGCCCAGCACCTAGGCGTGACAATCAAGAGGTTTCTGTCTCTGTGAAATAAAAGCCTTGTTATGCACCCTCCCATACCCCCCACCACCCGCTCAGGACAGTAAATGACTCTTCTCACTGGCTAAGAAAACGGACCAACACTGGCAAAATGTACCAGGCCCTATTATGGAACCAGTACTTAAACCATTAGCTCACAGAAGACAGCAGGGGACCCAGTAATTGATGTCACAAGCAGACGCCATTTGTCAATAGCAGAGCAAAGCAGGACTTGTCCTCTCCATCACATTCCTTCACTGTTTATCACTTCATCACCCATAGCTTTACTCACAGCACGATTCTTTCAATTGTTTGTGCAAAGCAGCACTCTATGTGCCCAAAACATTTTATTTATATAAAGAAAAACATAAACATGCCAAACGTTATACTTCCGCATACACGGTTTGAATGCTGCAGAGTCTGTCACCTTAATTAATTTCAAGGGGTCCCTCCAATGGCCATTACTATGGGATGTGCAGCCACAAGAACGCCCAACGGCGTTTGCACCAATATCCACGCTCAAGCCGTGTAAGCTGAGAAGAAACCATTTCTCCGGGACAGCTCCAGGCCAGTAATCGGACCTGCCCCACCCTGTCTGTGCAGTGGCCACGGTCCACATAGTTGATGCAAAACAGCTGGAATGGGGTCATGATTTGCTGGGTAGAGCAATGGATGGAAACAGGGATCCCTTGGGGTCGGTGGGGGGGGGGGGTTGACTAAAGAAAGGAAAAGCAGGAACGACGGCAAAAGAAGCTGTGAGGTCATTGTTTGAGTTCCTGCAAGTTTGAGTGCGCAAGCTCTCAGATGTGCCGAGAGGCGCTGGGAAGGGGTGACAGGGTGGAGAGGGTGGAGGGGCAGCATCAATGTGGGTCTGCTCACACCACGAGTATTACACTCTCACTCGTACACGTATGCGTGGACACGCACACACATTGTGTTGGCATCTCTTTTCTCCCATATGCATATAGGGTACTCCAACTCCTATCAAGGTTCAGACAGATCACTTACAGGTAATCCTGATCCTGCCTGCTCTATACCTGAGACTCACAGGTGACTGGGTCCGAGTCCCCGTGCTCTGCTTTTGACAGGCAGGACAAACTGTGTACTTTACATAGAACCATGTCTGGCTGGTACAGCTCTGGGTTACGTTTACTTTGTGCTGTTTTCAGCATGTATTAGTCCATCAGTTGTTTTGTGTTGTCTTCGTGTATGTAATTTACTACTTACTGTCTTTGCACCTTGAATATTCTAGTTGTAGTTTTTGTAGTCCTTTTGTTTAACTGCATAGTGTACCAGCTGTATATAGCTGAAATGATATCAGAAACCACTTGACTCATGGATGGCATGACATAACCTCATGTACACACACACACACACACACACACACACACACACACACAAATTTGGGGGGCGGTGGGGTGGTGGTTGACAGGAAATTACATGAAAAAATTAAAGAAAAAACATGGAACTCATCCCAACCCTCTAAGGAATGCAACAATCGAGCAATGCTCCAAGAAATTTTAACTCCTTGCATTGGTTTTCTCCCCTCCCACATCTCCAAACAAAAAAACCCTTTGATGGTGGACAGAAACAAATAAAGGCAAGTCACAAATCAAAACCAGCATCTCAAGGCATTTCCTTCGGAAGCCTTCAACTGACAGGAAGACAGCCATTATGCACTCCCTGTTTCCCAGCAGCCTTTGCCTTTCGGTTTACGGGTAGAAGGTCACATTCTGTTATCTCTTCTATTGAGGTTAAACCTATGACCTCTGACCCTTACCCCAGACACACTTCCTGTTTAATACCCTGTCCCAGAGAGTGATCTTCCTAAAATGATGATAGGTTAAAGTTACCCTTTTGAATGCTAAATTATAAAATGAACTCTGCATACAACGATACAACCAGGAGAACCGAGTGAATAAACCGTGCATGAGAACAGGTTTTTATGGTGTGTGTGCATGAGAGTAGGGGGGAGGGGTTTCCCATCAGGCTGCTTGCTCCAGTTTACCCTCATTGTCTCTCTGAGACTTCGCACTTCCTCTGCCAGTTTCTCTCGGTCCGCCAGAAGACTCTGCATCAGATCTGACACAATGAGACACATCAGGAATATCAGACCAGGACAGTGCTGTTACCCTCATCCACCAGGTAGCGTTATTAGCTATAAATTAGGGTGGCAGAAAGACACGGTACCACTAGAGACCTGTGAACATTCTAAGGCTTACCTGCTGGGCTTCGAGCTCCCTCCTGTCCAGGATTCAACCCTAAAACCACCCGGCACTCCTCCAGCAGAGTCTCCAGGGAGGGTGTGGCCTCGTTCTGACTTCTTTCCACAGCCTTACCCATGACCGCCAATGACTGGTCCAAGCTGCTGTCCTTCTCATTCAAACTGACTTCTGAGGCAGAAGCAGATATGGGAGAGGGCCCCTGTATGGCACTGGCAACCGGTCTGCCAGGGCTAGCCTCATTGCTGTCCGTGCACCCATCCCCACCTGAGGAGGCACCTGCTGAACTGATGACAGTCCAGTCCTGGACAGTACCGTGAGAAAGCTGCCGACTGCGCTCAGAACCCTCCTGACAAACAAGCCGCGCACCCGGCGGTCTGGCCTTTTCCTGAAGCCCCAGAGGGGCTGCTGGAGATTTATTTACCCCAGGGAGAGCGGGGGACAGTGGGGACGTAGGAGGCGTGTGGAACACATCCAAATGGGCACCTGCAGAAAGACATCAGGCATGTTTTAAATGAGTGAGGACAGCAAGGGGACACAACACCGACATGCAGCCACCAAACGAAGATTTCTCCTCAATGTTTACATCCGAAGTGTGTAAGAATTAATCCTTGACAGCTAGAGTTGTGTTCTCTTTGCTCTTAATTGAACTTAATTGCTCCCAAAGATTCACCCAAATGTTACTGCAAAAACTTTTTTGTAGGTAAATATGTCATCTTATGCTTAGGATATAAATTAACCAGTAAAAACACATGTGGCATTATAGTGTGTGTGTATGGGGGGGGCTATTCCCACACTCACTCACAGAGACATGCAACAAACACTGGGATTGGGGGTTATTGCAAACAGCTTTAGTCTGCGTGATCACAAGACCTGGGGGGCATCACAACTGTTAAGACAATAAACCCCTTGGGAAGGTGGGTGTGGAGGGTTGTTCACTGAGCAGCCTTGGGTGTGACAGATGTCAAGGCAAGACTTACAACACTCACACACGTACACACTCATTTTTTCAGGTCTGCTTCACAATGCCGAGCTGTCGGTCCCAATTTTATACAGTCAAGTACGTGTCTCCACAAAAAGTATAGGACAAATCTGAAGTCATCACAGCTGCACATTCTGAATACACATTCTGAGGGATAACTGAATTTACAGCTGTATTACCTGCAGATCCATGGCCATCTTTACTGGAGGAACTTCCCATAATGCACTGAGGACAAGGCCACCCTGTTACCCAAGCACCTTTGTTCCTCCGGGGAATCCTCCAGCTGCTCAGAGAAGTGCGTTATGTGGTTAACCTGTTTAAGAGGAGCATCAAAACACAGGCAGCTATGAGATTCATCGAGTTGTACCTGTAAAACGCAAAGTGTAGCACAGGTGAGACTGGGGGAAGTCACCACACGCAGGTGTTGGGAGAACATTCCTCAGCCCTGACTATCCATATACTGTGAGTGGAGGAATTAAACCATGAAAATTACGTGCTTTGATAATTCTTAACAGAGCAGAAATGTGTGCAGTTTGCCTGGAGGCAAGATGTTCCAGTCATTGCTATTGAATGTCAATAGTCTTCAATCTCACGAAGGGTGTATGGCGTATAATGACAAGTGAAGGCAGATCTCCCGGCCGGCGGGGTGAGAATGAGTTTGAATACCTTAGTTGGCAAATATTTGCTTATAACTACATCATCACGGAAAGGCTTCCGGTTTGGAGAAACACGACCATACCTGCATTAGCTGCGTGTCACCTGACGGTATAAAGACTACACACCTATTCTTCTCTCGGTAACAGACAAAATTAAAAATATACAAGAATAACTATGAACTGCAATCCTATAAAGCAAAACGGACATTTTAGTCCAAGCCTTTCCTTATAAAAAGATGTGTGTATTGTGACACCAGCCATGTAAATTACTGGCAAAGATCCGATTTACATCCTGAAAAACACAGTGAGGAGCTTCAGTACAGACGCAGTGACAAAAGCGAGGCTTTCTGTAACCCAGCTTCCCTGTAAATGTCGTAGTAAACAAAAAAGAACCACGTTCTCATTCAGAACACACACGGAACACAATTCTGTAGTAAAATATCAGCCCATTTAAATAACGTGGGAGTTTTAAAAGTAACAAGCCGAGAACGCACAACACCTAAATTCAAAACACTTGGATGTATAAAAACAGACATCTCTGACTCTACAATGATTAAAAATAAATATTTTCAAAACTGTTACAAAAGGTTTAACAAAGAAGTCGTTACCTCTTCACGGAACTGAAGGCGTATTGAAGTACAGCGAATATGCCAAGTTCACAGACACAGCTGTGATGGACGCATCAGCGACATGTCTAATTATTCCTGCTTTAGGGTTAAATCCAGCAGTTCATTTGACATGATTAAGTGACAGGAGAGCGACAGGCTGGTTGAGTTAATTGATGTTGAGTGCGTGTGAAATGCCCCCCATACTTTCACATGGCTGCATAATGACTAAGGCGCACTTATTCATTATGAACACATCATGCAAAAAAAAAGTTTCCTTTTCGGGTTTGCGCAACTTAGCTCATATCACGCATATCGGCGTTGTGTTTAACCTTACTATCTGAAACAAAGCATACGGTCTTTCTCGAAAAAAAAGCGTTCTTATACAGTTTCATTACAATTTAATGTCACGCAGTACCGTTACGGGTGTACACGGTTTTTAACAGCAGAATCCATGTTCCTTCCACACACTTCCCAGAAACAGGGATGCATTAGTCAGCCCGCAGAAAAAGCACCGGAGCGGCTTCCACGCACCTTCAGTGTGATTTCTCCCCCCAGCTTTCTGTCCCATGCGATAGAAACTTTGATCGGTTAATTTCCCTTGTAAAGCACAGCTCCGAGCGCATTGCATCCCAACTGACCGCACACGAAGACTGGCGTTACGGCCCTCCCTCGGAGGACGGGGGGGGGGGGGTGTGTGACAGTCCAAAGGAGTATTCGGGAGGAAGCGGGGAGGTGCTCCACTACACCTCACCAATACTGACGCCTGTATCAGACTGCATGTAAACTCCGGTCTCAATGCAGCAGGAGAGCCGGCTCAAATTCACGGACCACAAGGAATATGTATACATTTTATATATTTGTTTCAGGGTGTTACAATAGTCTTGTCTGTGTGGTTGTGCGAGCTTCACCAGTTCTAAATTTGAAGTACTGTAATTAAAACATATCAGAGGTTAAAAGGTGTAACAGTAAAACCCACCAAGTCCCTTTGTATGTAAGGTGGAAACAGTGATGTCTTAACAAATTTGCGGCATCTAGTTTTTTTCCTACTTTTTTCTTCTTTTAGTTGCGCTCCATGTACTGGAAACATGATCTTCATTGCAACAAACCAAAATAGTTATTAGGATACATTACTTCGGATGTTAAGGGAAAACGATCTAGTGTCGGGTAGATGGAAATGCACTAACGCTATTACATCTACTGAAAACGCAAGTGGCTTTGAAATGAGAACATTATTGATAATTATAATTAGTCCCAGCTGTTTCAACAGTTCGCGGTGCACACCTGACACTTATAATCACAAACGTGTTTTACATGGAATACCGACAGCAAAATCAACATCCTTGCAATATTCAGGGGTAGTACATTTATGTAATTTTAAAAAGATATATAGACAGAGTGACACAGAGAAGTCGCACAAAGACCCCATTAGAAAAACACACATTTAAGAAGTATTCTGTAAACCAGTAGTAACGTCATTTCCTGATAGCTACAGTGCACGTTTACTATGGTACTACAGCTATATGTAGGCACGTCGTTTTTTGTGTGTTATAGAACTGAAATTCATGTTTAACGTCATCCAATAACGAGCATACTTAATACTACGGTGACAAGTGCGACGATGACGTCACATTAAGTTGTCTGTCTGCTGGGGTCGCCCTCCAGTTCCCTCTGTGTATCGATCCCAGTAATAAAGACAACAGCCACAGATTCTTTAATATTACCGACTAAAATTAACAACGTAAATAATCTGTGATGCAAAATAAAAAAGATTCATGCAATTCTGAAGCACCTAGATGCACAGTGAAAAATTGTCTCTACACCATGAGTCTAGTGACTCCTACAAATTTTAATCAGTGATTATAGTATAAAGTCAAGATGCCTTGCATTGTTTAAGACAACAGCAGGAATGTTATTGGCTACGTTAACATTTGCTGTTGTCCATTTCCGCACTGCCCTTCCTTTCAGTGTTTGGCATGGGTGATTACTTCACAAATGAAACAGTGTTCCGATGCGTAAATTTACACCTCCAGTCTCGTTGTGTTAACAAAGGCCTGGATTGTTTATTCTGGGTCTGATCAGTATGAAGTGCATACCAGACCCGAAGGGTCAGAACCGCCTACTTCATGGTCACCGTTTTCCACAACGGTATTTACTGTGATATATGCGCTCCCTATCTGCTCCGTGACCAACTTTAAGCTGGTGTAACAGCACCTACAGACCTTAAATCAATGTCAGAGCCAGACATTTCTGTTTAAGATGCTGTGTAGCAAATAAAGCTGACCTTTTAAGTAACTTCAATCAAAAGGCCTAGCGTTTTATATGACCCGCTATTCAACCAAGAAGCGTAGCGCTTCCCTTTATGCCAACAGATGGCAGAATTTCTACATAACTTCGAACCGTGTCTTTACAGCTGATAATGGTAATTACTTTCTTCGTAGTATCTCAGTTGTGTATAGTTTATTTACGTCTTTCCAATTTTTAACTGGTTATGTCAGTGAAATCAGTGTCAGTAAATTCATAACTATAACTTGTGTTAAACCTGTAGAATTAATGCAATTTACAATCGACCAGTCAAACTGTGGTGAAACTTCGACTTCGCTGAGGACAGGTGCTTTTTCGGTTGCCTAATAAAATGTTTTAAATTTTAATCTAATTTATTTTAAGGAGTTTTGAAAATAAACCTTTGACACATGGGTGATGAGCCCTGGAAATACAGACCTCTTTTAAAAACATGTATGTAATTGAACACAGGTTTTGTTCATCGGTACCTGCCAGAACCATGGACCAGCAAAATATTAATGGTTGTTTTTTGTGTTCATAGATGCGCATCAGAAATCTTCATATGCATTTCCATGTACGGGATTTACTATCTCGTATATCCACAGGATGGCGCCAAAGCCTTCAATAACCTATGAGATCTTAAACATCGCATGGGAAATACGCGGCGGTGGATGGTTCATCTGGAATTCCAGATATCCGGATGGATTTATTTTATGTTGAACTATATCTGCTTATACAATTCAAGGATACCGCCATAAAGCACAGAGATAGGATTAAATCAACATTTTCGTAGTATTTCAATTAAAAACACAGCATTTAATTGACTTTAATAAAATAAAACCATCGTTGCAACAACACGAACAACTTATAAACTAATAATGTAATATATTATTATTACAATAAAATATAAACTAGTTAAAATATATTTAAAAATATTAATATGTATAAGTTATATACAATAATTTAAAATAATTATTATATTGAGTTTGCTTGTAATTTAATTTTTCCTCTGCTAATGATTTGTTTTGGTCGTCCACGATAGCGGTTCATGGAAATCTAGTCAATCTGCCCAAAGCCACGTGATTTCGCTACCATAACGTATTCACGGTATTGAATTATACTGTGTCTATGAATTGTGTTTTATTAAGTACCTCACCTAGTCCGCTATTTATTTTTATTATTTGGGCTCTGACTCGAGCACCTCTAAATGTATCTGTTTGGGTTTGCCCTGAAATAACAGCGAATGCTGCTGCTTTTCTTCACCACCTCAAATGGAGCGGAAATCCATAACGGGCCCGAGTCCAGCACTTCATTCTAATTCCCTCCTGAAGAC